>JAVHJQ010002168.1:0-12959 GCA_031306095.1 Pyricularia sp. CD86 | reverse complement strand
TTTTTTTTTTTTTTTTTTTTGCCTTCCTGGTCTGTTCCTATGATTATTCATTTGTGCACCTCGATAAGGATCAGTTACAGAACCAGCACATAGCTGTGGATGGAAACATCTGCCAAAAGCATCATAACGAACGCAAGCTACTTTATATAGAACAATGATATATAAATAGCTGTAATGGAGACATGATTTGCTTCTGAAAGTTTATATCACTTCAGGCACTCTACTAGACTGATTGACAAGTTGGTACTAAACAATCGAGGTACTGTCGGTGTCATACCATCACCAGAGATAAGTCACTCACAGCTATAGCCGAGTAACTGGCAACGACTGGCTGGACTGGACGTCATTGAGGGGCACTGCGACACGCTTGGGGACTGTGGGGAACGTTGGATGTACCTCTGCCTACAAACTTGCAGTTAGAGTGACTTACCAACTCCACTTTTTCCTACCAATTTTGACTGCAGCATCACCTGAAAAACGTCCGTTCCAGCTGTCCGTGCCGCGTCCCCTCACCACCACCCAAAGCTGACCTGTGCCAGCCAGTTACGCAAGTTACGTGCTCCCTGCCAACCTTACTTACTCCATCGTCCACCCAGAGCAGCGAACGACACAACACGGCTGCAGCTGCTACGGGTCATGCAACCCGGACCAACTAGCCCGGCGAAGAAGACTGGACCTGCTCTTGCCTAGAATCCTCCACTTCGCAAATTTATTACCCGTACAATTTCCACGATCATCGCCGCCGCCTTCTGTTGCAGCCTCGCTTTGGCACCTTCCCTGCCTACCTCAAGGTACCTCACATATCTTCATACTTAGCGAGTTAGAGTTTATTGCCAACTTGCGTCCCTTACGGCTGATCCGTCTTGCTACGATTTGCTCTCCAGCGTGCACCTGGCTGCCCGCCTGAGGGAGGCGGAGCGACAAACGACAAGGCAGAGCCAAGTCTGTTGTGCTGCTGACTTTTCAGGATACGAAACACCTACCTGACCTAAGTTATCTACCGTCAACCTATTTACCGAGGAAGAATACTCCCCCCTGGCCTACCTTACCTACCTAAGGGGTATCGGCAGTAAACTTAATTTGAAGAAAGCAACTGCACCCCTCAAGGCAAGCTCAGCAAGCTACCAACATGGTGAGTTTGTCCTGCCGCTCCGTCAAGGTCATCACGCAGCATCGTGCAAAAGCAGCACACACACGTATTTGCATGTTCGCATGCGCTGGAGCTCGCCCGATAACCTCAGCAGGCGGCACTCGGCAGACCTCTCCATGCTTGTTGTCCCGCAACACGACCGGCGCCAGACATGGCATTGCTCGATCACCTGTTGAAGACGCTCATACTGCTTGTCGCTGCTATATTCACGATCGTTCGTTCAACACTCACTAACCGAGGTCGTCGCAACGCGCAAAAGCAGGACCCCGATTCTCCCAATGCCATGATGGTGGACCCTGTCGACAATGCCACACACGTCGTCGATGTCAACGGCCCGCTCGAGAGGGACTCTGTAACTGAGATCACGCCTGATACCCTTGCCGACGATGCTGAGCCGGCGCCACCCATGCCTCTAGCCAACGACTGTACGTTACTCTGCCTACACCATGCCGGACACCGAGACACTTTTGAATCTGCACACAAGATGAGCTGACTAATAATCTTGGGGCGAATAGTTGAGGCTATCAAGGAGCTTGTTATGACGCCGTTGCAAGAAGAGCCTAAAGTCATAGAGGATGCTTATAACACATGGACGGTAGAGAATTGGAGAAGCTTGTCTAAGAAGGAGCACGGCCCAATATTTCAAGCAGGCGGGTTCCCATGGTACGCGGCCCCTCCTCCAGGATGCCTCTTGGGGTTAACGAGAGCTCGGTGCTGACAAGGGAATTGATTTACAGGCGCATTCTACTCTTCCCCCACGGCAACAATACGTCAAACGTCGCAATATATCTCGAGCATGGTTTCGAGCCGGACAAGATTCCAGAGGACTGGAGCTGTTGCGTTCAGTTTGCGCTTGTTCTTTGGAACCCCAACGATCCTTCCATCTATGCGCATCACACGGCGCACCATCGATTTACCAAGGACGAGGGTGACTGGGGCTTCACAAGGTTTCAAGAGCTTAGTAAACTCTTTAACGTTCCCTACGATGACGCTACCCGGCCGCTGATTGAAGACGAGACGGCCAACATCACCGCATATGTGCGGGTCTTGGAGGACGAAACTGGTGTCATGTGGCATAGTTTCGCCAACTACGACTCCAAGAAAGAGACTGGCTATGTCGGCCTCAAGAATCAAGGTGCAACCTGCTACCTCAACTCTCTGTTGCAGTCCCTCTACTTCACCAATGCTTTCCGCAAGGCCATCTATCAGATACCTACAGAGCAGGAAGAAAGCATAAATAATAGTGCTTACACCCTCCAGCGGTTATTTTATCAACTGCAAACCTCGTCAAACGCCGTGGGTACAGCTGAGCTTACCAAATCATTCGGATGGGAAACGCGGCACATCTTTGAGCAACAGGACGTGCAAGAGCTCTCCAGGAAGCTCATGGAGCGCATGGAGGAGAAAATGAAGGGGACAGACGCCGAGAATCTTCTGCCTGAGCTCTTCAGTGGCAAGATCAAAACTTACATCTCTTGCATACACGTTAAATACGAGTCGAGCCGGATCGAGGATTTCTGGGATGTGCAGTTGAACGTGAGCAAGATGGGCAACCTGCTTAACAGCTTCCAGGATTACGTCTCTGTCGAAAAGATGGAGGGCGAGAACAAGTATTTTGCCGGTGATGAGTACAAACTGCAGGAGGCAAACAAGGGCGTTATTTTCATGAGTTTCCCCGACGTTCTGCACCTGCAGCTCAAGCGTTTTGAGTATGACTTTACCAAGGACGCCATGGCAAAAGTTAACGATCGCTACGAGTTTCCCGAGGTGTTTGACGCTGCACCGTACCTCTCTGAGGACGCCGACAGGTCGGAGCCTTGGATTTACCAGTTACATGGTGTGCTCGTGCATAGCGGTGACCTCAATGCAGGTCATTACTACGCATTTCTGAAGCCAGACAAGGACGGCTGGTTCTACAAATATGACGATGACAAGGTCACCAAGGCGACCAAGAGGGAGGTACTTGAGGACAATTTTGGAGGACCCTTCCAGTACAGCAACGGCATCCGCCCACAAGGACAGAAGAAAGTTGCGATGAGGCCTAACAGTGCATACATGTTGGTGTACTTCCGTCAATCGCGGCTTGACAAGATCTTGACGCCAGTCACGCACGAGGATATTCCACGTCACATTGGTAGGTCGAATCTCATTTCGAAGGGCTGGTTCAAAATGGGTTGCGCTAACAGATCGCTAATTTTTTTGACAGAAACTGGATACCTTGAGGAGGCATCCGCCAGGGAGGCGAAGAGGAAAGAGCGTGAAGAGCAGCACCTCTACCGCTGGATCAAAGCCGTCACGCCGTCTTCATACCAAGCACACAGCGGGTTTGATCTGACGAATTTTGATGCGGTCTCCTCACAGACGACAGATCCTTCACCGGGTGCTCCCAAACTATACAAGGTTCTTCGGACGGCAACCATGGAACAAGTCACCGAGATCATCGCCAAAGACCTTGGGCAGGATCCCGCGAGAGTCAGGCTATGGCTAATGGTCGGCCGTCAAAACAAGACGGTTCGTCCTGACCAGCCCATCATGGACTTGCGGCCGACCTTGGATGAGACCTATTCGAGATTAGCCACCCAGCGAGAAGATTCCTTGCGCCTGTGGGTTGAATTTGCCGAAGAGATGGGTGAAAATGGAGAGGCCGCTTGGCCAACCTACCAAGGCCCCTCGCCCACAGGTGTTATTTTTAAGAACGACCTCATTCTTCTTTTCATCAAGTGTTTTGACGCCGAAGCACAAACTCTCACTGGTCTTGGTCATGTGTACATCAGCAGGGAAAAGAAGGTTGACGACCTGATTCCCCACATTCTTAAGAAGATGGGTCTGGAGAAGCTTCCAAGTGACGAGAAGATACTCCTCTGGGAAGTAAGTGTGAATGATAATGGAGGAGCGAGGCTTGATTCGCGCGCTAACCTGTTAACAGGAAATCAAACCCGGCATGATCGAGAGCCTTAAGGGCAAGCAATCGCTCAAAGCCGCGGAGCTGCAGGACGGAGACATCGTGTGTGTCCAGCGCAAGAAGGAAACTGGTTCACAAAACTTCCTAGAAAAGAGGTTAAGCAGCGACACCCGTTCGACCGATGACACGTATGTGCAATCCTTGAATAACGTTTAGTTCAACTGGAGACTGTACTGACTGACACGCTTCTCCCGAGATAGCTCAAGAAAGACGGAGAACTTTGAGGACGCAAAGGAGTACTACGAATTCCTGGTCAACAGGAAAATGGTCAAGTTTAACGCACACCCTACGAAGTGTGACCCGAACGAGTACCCACCATTCGAGATGGTCCTGAACTCCAAGATGACATATGATCAACTTGCAGAGAAATTGGGCGAACGCCTTGGAGTTCCAGAGACGCACTTGAGGTTCTGGACTCTTCACGGGACCACAGGACTGCCTCGAACAGCGGTCAAACGCGGACCACAACAGACTCTGAATACTATCCTCAACCCTGCTGGGTTCAGCCAGTTGAACTCAGCGCAGCGCAATGATGCCCTTTACTTTGAGATTCTGGATATGAGCCTTGCCGAGCTTGACACCAAGAAGAATGTCAAGATCACATGGCTTAGCGAAGGAATTGTCAAAGAGGTAAGTGATCTGTCAATACTTCTGGAAACAAAATCCTTTGGGACTTCTCTCAGACTAATTAACGATGGGATTCAATCAGGAGCACTATGATTTACTTGTAACCAAGAGCGGTGTTGTTGAAGATATCATTGAGGCGCTCATCAAAAAGGCCAAGCTCAAGTCAGAAGAAGAAGGCGGCGAGATCCGTCTGTATGAGGTCAATGGCCACAAGTTTACAAGAGAACTTCCGCGAGAGTATCCAGTCATAAGCCTCAACGACTATCTAACGCTGGTTGCGGAGCGTGTACCAGAGGAGGAGCTGGACGCCAAGGATCAGGGCCAGTTTGTTTATGCTTTCCATTTCCAGAATGAGCCTAACAGGATGCACGGAATGCCGTTCAAATTCCTGCTCAAATCGGTCAGTACATTTAAATTCCTACAGCCGATTGCCAGGATAATTTCTTGACTGACACTAAAGTTCATTTAAACAGGGAGAGCCATTCTCCGAGACCAAGAAAAGGCTTGAGAAAAGGACTGCTATCCGTGGCAAGAACTTTGAAAAAATCAAGTTTGCCATAGTGCGGCGGTCGTCGTACTCAAGACCTCAATACATAAATGATGGTTAGTGATTTTGCGTGTGAAATTTCCTATTTCTCAAGTGATTGATACTGATTATCTTGCAGACGATGTGTTGTGGGATATCCTTCAACCGGAAGACGAGTACCTGGGTCTTGATCATGCAGATAGGTCACGATCTTTGCGAAATGGCGTTGGCGACCTCTTCTTGAGGTAAACTGGCGTGGGGAGCTCCATGATGAACATGTTGACTCGACTTCTCTGCCGGCGTCGATTGTGCTGTCCTACTCCCACGAGGATTGCCAAGGCATCGGAATTCGTATCCGATTTCAACAGTAGTGACACAAATCAGAAATGTCACGGATCAAGAATATTATGTCTTTTATTTTCCCTCCCGCAAACACATTGGACTTCTCGCTTTCATTCTCACCAAAGCTTTCCATTATAATTCGTGTCTTCGTCTCATTGGATTCTTTGGCTCCGGGATACTACGAAGTGCATGAATTCGACATATTGGGGTCGATGCGGCCATGGATGATGGGCAAAGGCAGCGAATAGCAAATCTTGAGGATTCTTTCTCTTTTCCTGGGAGCATGATATTTGGTGCAAGAGGAGTTAAGAACTCTGCTGTTTGACTATCGAAAAGGAACACATTTTTGCCAGGTCTTCTTTTGTCTGCGTTCTTTTTGTTGGCTGTATGCGGCATGCTTGTAATTGCGTCGTCGCCTCTTTGTTCTTCTTCTTACGTATGCTGAAGCGGAGTAGAGAATACAGAATCGATGGATGGTGGTGTTGATAATAGGAATATGCATGACTCACGGAGCATATATACCTACCTATCCAGGTACCTAGTTATGAGATGGATTAGCTTGGAAACAAAACAGACGAGTTTAAGTATAGTCTGGTATACGTGTTAATAATTTGCATTGTTGTCTGATTGTCCAAAAATGCAGCAAATACAGGCATGCATAAATTTCTAGATGTCTGCCTCACGTGAGTTGAATCCAGACGGTCATATTAACTCCGCTAGCAGGTTGGATCCGGGGCTATACTTACGGGAACGGGGCGTTGGCAGCTTGATTCTCCAAAGTGGACCCCGTGAACGCGCCAAGTCGGACCCGAATAGGCCTGGCTTGCCAGGGTCTCGCGACCAGATAGCTCCGCTACTTATCCAGGCGGCGAGTCGAGGCAGAAATTATTTTGCCGTGTACTGAGCTTGAGCTGTATTGGCGCAAAGCAACTCGCTAAGATCGCAACTTATTTCTGAAGGGACCACTGTACAGATAATTAGATATTGTTTACGGTGCAATTCTAGTTGGTCGCCTATTGTATTCTGTTGTCAATACGAGCATCCGGGAAAATAACTCCACCGCCGACATCCATAATGAACTTCCCAGGCTCTTCAGGCTTCCCGGGTCAGGGCCCGCCGCCGGATCCGAACGAGGAGCAGATGAAGAAGGTTTGTTCATATACTTGATGCAGTTTGTTTTCAAGCTTCAAGCCAACTAACCTGTGCTCCGTGAACTCAGTTGAAATCCTTCGGTGAATCATGCGCAGCGAAAACGGTCATGTCTGGTGTCGCCGGTCTAGGTCTTGGTGCCGTCTTTGGACTTTTCATGGCTTCGGTACGTGCCACTCTCACCATCGAATTTTCCCCTGCATATCAGTCTGCCTATCCGACAGCATAGAATAAGGGACTTGATCTTTGGACAGAAAAAACTAACATGACCGGTTTTTCACTCCCCCCAAAAAAAACAGATGGCTTACGACACGCCCTTCCACCACCCGACCCCCGACGCCGCCAAAGCCGCGGCCCCGAAACCCCCCTACGCCGCCGGCACGGGCATGGTGCTGCCGCGCGGCAACTACAGCCCGCCGACGACGACACCGCCTCCCATGTCGTCGCTGCCGATGCGTACGCAGATCGCGGCCGGGTTCCGCGACATGGGCGCGCGGTCCGTCAGCACGGGAAAGAACTTTGGCAAGGTCGGCGCCATGTTCTCGGGCATCGAGTGCGGCATCGAGGGCCTGCGCGCCAAGAACGATGCCGGCAACGGCGTCGCTGCCGGCTGCGTCACGGGCGCCATCCTCGCCAGGAACGGCGGCCCGCAGGCTGCCGCCATCGGCTGTGCGGGTTTTGCGGCTTTCAGTGCCGCTATCGAGATGTGGTTGAGGAGTCCCAAGGATGAATAGAATGGCTTCTTTTCTGGAGGGGAATTCTGCGGAAGGACTCTAAGAGGGTTTTTTTTCTTTTTAATGTGACGACGCAGACGAGGGGGGGATTTCACATCATGGCTTTAGGGCCGTGTTTTTGCATCGCATCGGCGTTTTTTTGTTTTTTTGTTCTGAAGGATTTGAAAAATGATCTTGAGGGAGGGGCCTGCACTCCTTACTTGGGATGATAGATATAGAGGTTGTATTTCTATTTGGCCATATACATCTCCACTTTGGCCTCGGAATGCTTCCGAGGGCATTTGTACAAAAGTAATGTACTATTATAATATAGAAATTTCAAGAGCGGGTTGGAAATGAAGAAAGATGAAGATTGTTGTTCATTAGCAAGGATATATTTCGCTGCTTGGTCTAATCTAGCAGCCTTACAAGTCCCCATAGACGAAACGACATAGAAAATTGAAATATGCAATCCTTTGCCCCAGGCTAGCCTCGCTCCTTCGCTGAAAGCTCCGACGCAGTATTCAGAGACAAACAAATGAAATACACATCCGTTTCCCAGAACCTGAACACAGAGTATCCAAGCTTTACAGGATATTATCCCAGAAGCTAGGTGCTCTTTCCTTGCGCGGCTCTGGTGGCGATAGTACAACAGTATCCCAAGTCTCCACCCCATCAATAAAAAGACGGTACGTCAAGGTGCTCTGTTCCCCTCCAGCCAGGTTCTCCAGTGTGATGGCTCCGAATTTAGAATTTCCCTTGTTGATGTATCTAGCAGACGGATAGACGATTAGTAGCTGCAACGCATAGCAAAACTAGGTTCAGGCTTTGCAAACTTACTTGATCTCGACATCCTCATCGTCTGTCTGACGATAGGTCGGGATGGGCGAGTAGAACTGGCTAAGCGGGCTCACAGAAAACTCATGAACCGCTGAGCTTTCAGGCCATTTGGAGCCAGCTGGGGGAGGGAACTTGGTAGCGGCGAACTCATGCCTGTCGCCCGACAGAACAACGACGCCCAGGCCACGCGTGCCAACGTCCCACATGGCCTCAAGAATCTTTTGCCGCTCGGCAAGGAATCCACCCCACGTGTCCTGGGTGTTGACGCGCCAGTTCTTGGTGAGCGGGACCGACGATGCTACAACTTTCCACTTGACCCCCTTAGGCTCAGGGCGCTGTAACCAGTCCAGAAAATCATCTAGTTGCTCTTTCCCAAGCATCGTCTTCTCAGGACTGTCATACGGCTTGACCAAATTGCTGGAGCGATACGTGCGCGTGTCGAGCATGAAGAAGCTCGCCGGTCCCTGTGAGAACTCAAAGTATGTCGCACCTGCCCTTGCTGCCTGAAGACCAGCCTGTCGGGCGGGCGGTGGGTTCACAGCCGTCTGATAGTGATGCCAAGGGTCAACGGCGGCCTCGTACACGCCTGTTTTGTTTGCATGCCAGTCATTTGCAATTTCGTGATCGTCGAGGACGTGGATCCAGCTAAGATTCTGTCCAACACCGGGCCAATCGGGTGATGCATAGACCTGGCGATACTCCTGCCTGTAAACATCGACGTGGGTACCCCAGCGCTTCGGTACGTCAATGTATATGAAATCGCCGAGGAACAGCATGAACTGGGCCCCAAGAGTTGGTAGGACTTTTGCCAAATGCCTCATGCCGGGAATTGCAAGTGCATGGTCTGAGGGGTTATACGGTAGGCGCTGAACTATGCATGAGGTGGAAAGAAAAGTAAACTTTCCGTTGAACAGATCAGGGGTTTGGCCTGGCCTTGGCGCAGAGGTAAACTCGCCAGAATGGTTGTTGGATGTCTGCCACTCATAGGTGCGCTGTTTCGAGTGGCGTAATGGGGCGGTAAGAACTGCGGTGTAATCAGTCTCGTTCAAAGTCCATCGAACACCTCCCACACTCTGCCAGGTCGACATCTCGAACGGCGGCTCAGGGTCTTTGAGGCGGATCTGGAGGGTGACGGGCATCTTGGTCTGGTCGGGCTCGCGGATGAGAAACTTGGCCTCCGTGTCTGAGACGTGACCAACCCGAACAAAAGATAGGCCCTCAGTCGGGTAGAGATGCTCCCGGAACAACCGGTCCGCAACCATGCCCACTAGCAAGATGTTGACGACAAAGGTGAGATAAGAGGCGAGGGGAGAGCGTGGATTCGGCCTCCCCCCAAGAAGGGTCCGCCATAGCTTGTACGGTTTCTTCTCAATCACCTCATGAATCTCAACCTGTTCCGAGACGATTGTGACCTTGCCATTTTCTTGCTTGACGACTTGGGGCGACGTGATGGTTGTGTCTCTGACAACCACATCCTCGGCGATGTCCTTTTTATATCCCGAAATGAAGCTGGGGACATAGATGGCGAATAGCCCGAAAACCACCGCTGGGATGAGGGGCAAAAGACCCCATCTGAGAAAGAAATATGACAGAACCCTCAAGGCTACAGAACTGACGGCTGCAGCTCTGGTGTGAAAACTCGCCATGGCGACGGCGAGGTTGAATTTTGGTGATTCAATCCTTGCAGAACGAAATCGTATGATGAATGGACGGAGTGTGGGAATTGGAGGGAGGGACTGTGAGTGCACATACACGCACAGGAGCAATCCAACGAATCGGTGCCTGACACAAGACTTGGCCTCTCAATTGAGGGACTGTGACGAAGACGGTAAGAAAAAGAAAGTGCTGTTCACAAATCCTAAACTAAACATGCCATACAGTACGTTCCAGAGCGTATGGTAATTAGGTAGTTAGGTAGGTCTAGGTGCATTGAGGCCATGCAACCAAAGCTTTAAGCAAGGAGCCGCGCTGCAGCAAGGAATCCTGTGGAATGTGGAATCCGGTCTGATAAGACTAGAGTTGTGACCGAGGGAGTGATGATATCACTCTAGCAGGCATTCACTATGACGGGCAGTTCCTTCACGTGCCAAGAAAAGTACGTACCGTACCGTACCACCTTTTTACCTTTGTCGTGGTAGATCCCTGCTGATTATGTAATCAAATCGACAAGGGAGGGGTCTGCCAAAGTCCCCAAAGTTAGTTCCCACAGTGCGTTGAGTGTGGAAGCTTGGCGTGCAGGGGAAGCTGCGACAACTGGCCAGAAGTTGTATAGCTGTACAGAGGTTTTGGGTTGAACCAGATTGCCGCGACATCCCACGCCATTGCGGGTTTGCGACGACAAAACGAGGTCACAACATACAAACCGCCCGACGCAATACGATGCAGCCGTTATTATTCACATATGGGCTTTTTGCCTGGTTTGCTGCGCAAGCTGCCGCAACGGCCCTGACATATAAACTACACGCGAGCGAGAAGGCGTGCTTCTACGCCACTGGCAAGACCAAGGGCGAGAAGATGGCCTTCTACCATGCGGTATGACAAGCATACGACCCCAAGGCCATGACCAATGGAATGGTCAATCAGAACTGATCAGGACAAACAAACAGGTTCAATCTGGTGGCAATTTCGATGTCGATTATGAGGTTGTTGGACCTACTGGCAAGGTCATTCTCGATGGCGAGGCAGAGCGCCAGGGTGATTTTGTCTTTACCGTCAACGATATTGGAGAGTACAGGTTCTGCTTCAGCAACACTATGAGCTCATACGACGACAAGGTGGTTGACTTTGAGATTGCCGTGAGTTGCCCGGCCAAGCCACCATCGGCCATGGATGACTTGAAGATGCGGCCGGAAATACTGATTACATGATTGCGCAACCCAGGTTGAGAACGAAGCCCGTGTCGGCCTCCCGTCGAAGAAGGGAACTTCACCAGAACAGACATCGGTACTCGAGGAGTCGGCCTTCAAGATCTCAGGCCAGCTGTCGTCCATCACCAGGCACCAAAAGTACTTCCGTACACGCGAAAACCGCAACTTTGCCACTGTTAGGAGCACGGAGAAACGCATCATCAACTTCAGTCTGATCCAATGCGGTCTGATTGTTCTTATGGGAGCGCTGCAGGTATTTATCGTTAGGTTCTTCTTCCAGGTATGCAACCGCCTTACCAAGTGACCACCGTGGTTCAGATTACTGCACTCTTGCTCAAGTCAAGTCACTAACACAAAATGTCTTTGAAACTACAGGGCGCGAGGAAAGGATACGTATGATCGGTCTTGACCATACCGGTGGTAAACTTTTACTTTGGGGTCATCTGTCCAGGCGTACAACAAACAAACGTTGCAAACGGGCAGGTCTCGAAATCCTCAAAAACAATATTGTGTCGTCTGCTACAATTTAACGCTATAGACAACACGCGCCGTGATTGTGGTAAGGAATTCTAGAAGCTTTTTGAGAGTGATGCAAGCGGGTTCACTATAGGCATTTTGATACTCTCAAATCTGTTCAAACAAAGTCCGTTGAATTCTTGCATGTGGTTGCTGCGAATATGACAATTCTTGAAGTGTGGTTTCCAACCATGCAATCCCAGATCAAGGCTTAAAATCATATTAAGTTATTCTTCTATGTAGGTAGCTCTCAATGGCCTGCACGATGACCTGATCAAGCAGGTTACAATGCAGAAGAACAGTAGTACAATCAACTTCAGTGACGCGCTTATCTAAGGCCCGATTAACGCATATCTGTCGAATGGACCCACCTTTCAATCGCGCTAGCACCAGCCAGCCTACTGCCAAGGTGAAGGTTGAACGCGGCAAACCCAAAATTTCGTTCCAATCATTCGCTCGCGTTGATAACTTTCCCAACTACAAGCCCCAACTCATCTCGTGCATCATCGCTCACGGGGCTTACCGTCGGCAAACCACTAGACACCCGCCGACTCGAACATAAAAAAATGTCGACAATAGCAGCCGGGCTCGCGCGGGCGCTTCCCAAACCGAAATACACAGGCGAAGATGAAGAGGCACCGTCACATGCCCAGCAGGCACGCGGCCCGCGGATCCTCGGCCCGGGCCAGCTCGACGAGACGCAAGTAGTGCTGAAGAGGGCCGGCCCGCCACCGTACGGCCAGCGGTCGGGATGGCGGCCGCGCAGCCAGGAGGACTTTGGCGACGGCGGCGCGTTCCCCGAGGTGCCCGTGGCGCAGTACCCGCTGCAGATGGGCAAGAAGGGGGCGACCAAGAGCAACGCGCTGGCGGTGCAGGTGGGCTCCGACGGCAAGGTCAAGTATGATGCCATCGCGAGGCAAGGCCACAGTGAGAGCAGGGTCATCCACACTTCGTTCAAGGACCTGATCCCGCTACGGCAGCGGGCCGAGGCTGGTGATATCAATCTCGAGAGGCCGAGCGAGGAGGAGGTTGCCGCCACGACGGAGAGGACCAAGAACGCACTGGCTGCGCTAGTCAGCGGCGCGGTGGCGGCTCAGAAGCCCAAGAATGTCAACGTGGGCCAGCGCAAGGACGCGACGTTTGTGCGGTACACGCCGGCAAATCAAATGGGTGACTCTTCCAAGAAGCAGGACCGGATTATGAAGATTGTAGAGCGACAACGGGATCCGATGGAGCCTCCCAAATTCAAGCACAAGAAGATCCCGCG
>JAVHJQ010002161.1:0-11311 GCA_031306095.1 Pyricularia sp. CD86 | reverse complement strand
GGAAATAGAGAGACTGGATGCATATTTACAGTATAATAATCTCCCCAGCAGAGGAAGAGAGAAGAAGAAAAAGAATCCTTCAGTAGTTCCGACCAAGAAAGAACGCCGCCGTTCCCGCGTCCCTGAGGACGCTCGTTCCCAATTTTCTTTTATGTAGTAATATCCTCTCATCATCGCAATGTCTGCGAGCACAGTCTGCCCTCCGGACGTCTTCCGCATTACCGGCTTATCACGTTGCCTCTTCTATCTCTCAACTACCCAACCGTCGATGTCAAGGGATAACTCAAGCTGTGCTGTTGCCACTGGCACGCAATGCACCATTCGAATCTCCACTCGCCCGAGCAGCACCTTCGGCTGTGGTCTTGTCAAGATCTACGTCCACCATTCTGGCGGCTTCCCGCACTGTGGTCTGATGCCAGTGGTCCAACCGACATTTAGTGATATACTTGTTGAGTTCGTTGTTTTCCCAAGTCATGGCTTCGATAAGCTTTTGCTTCACAGTATCTTCCATACTCTCGAACCGACGATCAAGTCCATCTGTGTAGACGCCCAGGGCGTCGGAGGGAGCGACCAACGGGGAAAACTTCTTGTCTTCGTGATTCCCTATAGTAACGGTTAATTAGTATCTTTGCTTCATAACCAATATCAGGAGTGATCAAAGGGTTGTGATGTGATAACATACTGTAAGAGTGGCACGCGTATAGCGTTAGATATGTAGCGGTAGAGCCCACCAACATGCTCATCATATCATCTCCCTTTGACTGAGTGTTGTTGATCTTTGCCCAGTCATCTCGAATGAAACAACGCCTCCAGATCAGTCTATTCGTGTTCTGCTGCTCCTCCCCGCGGAGGCTGAGATGGGAAACGCGCAAAGCACTGAAGTAGAGATCATCATATATGTTGAAACCTGGCGTGGTTGGATCATGTCGAATGGAGACCAGTGTAAGCAGGTCGATAAGGGTCAATGGGTCCAGCGCCTCGTGTCGCAGCAAACGGCCCATGGCATCCTCGAAAACACGCGCAAGTGCCTTGTGTTTTTTAGGGATGTTCTGCGCACTATACTCCATGGCAAGCTCCAATGAAGCTGCTTCATCCACGGCCATGCTAACGCTCGGCAGGATCAGATTGTAAAGCTTGTCTTGTATGCCAATAATTGTCAGCTCGCGGTTGATCTGGCTGAGATCTTCCGCAGCTCTGTCGCCACGCTCGCCCCGAACCACGACAAGCTGGTTGCGAGCAGGCCCTTGCTTGCTGACGGTAGCGCCCTCGGCGAGCAGAGCCAGCTTGCCAAGACTCAACTCGATTTTCTTGTTCCACACTTGCTGCTCACGGTTCATTCCGAGCTCAATAAGGGTTTCAGCTGCGTGGTTGATGTCCTTCTCCTGCTCGACATCGTTGATCCACGATATCTTGGAGAGTTCTGGCTTGGTCCTGAGAAACTTGGTGGCGTATCCTTTCCTGTTTCCGGGAAAGTCCAGAACGGCTTTGACGCCTTCCTCGCGCAGCAAAATGTCGTAGACGGCAAAGGCAAACTGGTCGCCGAACCGGTCAAATGACTCGGCGATTTCGTGTTGCTTAATCCTTGCTCTCTCCCTGAGCTCTGTGACGCGACTCGGTGTTTGGTCGCGGTCGAGAGCTCTTTGACGTAGTGACTTGACTTCTTCAACCATCAGCAAAGCAAGAGCCTCTATAGAGTTATGGGCTTCCGCAATGCTGATGGCTTCTCTGAACAGCCCAAAATCCTTCAAGAGCACAAGCTTGTCGTATCGGTCGTTTGAGTAGGTCTTCCGGCATATCTCTCCATGGTGCACAAGTTTCTGGTTGTTCCGCGTCAGAGCCCAGCGCGAACGCTCCAGAACAGTGAGGAGGTACTTGTCTGTGAGAGAGGGCAGTCTGTCTCGTATCGTTTGTATTAATCTAGGGTCTGGCGACCCTGCCGAGATGGTGACGGAAGGCGGGTAGTACGATGTGAGCCATTTATGTGCTAAATCCATCATCCGCTTGGTGTTGGTTGTTATGTTGAAGTCGCATGTCCATGGTTCCGAGAGGGCCTCGTACCCGTCACGAAGGACACCTCTATCTAGCCTGTCATTATTGAGGCCATAGAATTCAAGCTTCTTCGCACGGTAGTCAAATGCCTCTTCAACAGCTTCGAGAACCACCTGCATGGCTTCGTACATCAAGCGGGTGATGTCAGCATCGTTGGCAACTTTTTGCTGATATTTGTACTTGATGACCTCGTAAGCCCAGGCCACGAACACTTCGAGTCGGCCAATGTCATGGGTGAACCAGTGTCTGACATTGTCCAGCTCACCCTTGTTCTGGTTCGGCACCTTCTTTTCGCTCTCGTGAATGAACTCGACAATTTCGGAGATGATGCTTCTGGTGTCGCTACCTGGCCGTTCGCCTCGGTCGAGAAGGAACTGCTCATGTTGCTTCCATAAGACGGTGGCAGCACTCATTTTCTCCGCATTCCACAGCAAGCCCCATCGGATCTCGCGGTCTATGTCGATCGAGAGAGAGTTTAGGTATGACATCAATCTTTCCAGATAGCGAGTCCGGCCGCGCAGGTTGCCTTCCAGAATTGCCGGAACATGAAGAAGATGTGGAGAGTTGGAGCTCAGTATGTCATTACTTAGTTGCAGGGCTGCCTCGCCAATTTCTTGGGTTGAGAAAGGCAGGGCGCGTTTGCCATCAAAAGCAATAGGATTGTCGTCTTTGATGCCGTAGAAGACAGCCTGCTCGAGTTTGCTCTTTGGAGATATGGTAGGACATGTTTCTTCGCCAAACCGTTCAATATCCGTTGTGGCAACGCGGACGACCCCCACGCCACGTATTATGAGCAGGACCGCAGGGTTTTTGGTTTTGTGTCGATGTAGGCGTTGACCTTCCAGTTCTTGGCCTGCTGTTGTTGGCTCCTCCAGGCCGGACCCGGCAATCTCGAACGTGTCTCGGTCTCGCAGATCAACAACGTCTTCAAACGCACCAGGCCCCAGACTAAGATCATCCTGGAGTTGAGCATCAGGCGATTCGGGTCGTGCATTTATAGAGCAGATGACCACCGCTCGATCGAAAACAGCGAATGCTACAAAGCCAGGGTTCGGGATGTACAGTCGCGGCCGTACAGTCGGATCTTGGGACAAGGGGCTCGAGTAGCATGTGATTGGGCGAACCATGCCGATTTCTGCGTGAGAATGTCTAACGATGACCTCGATGATGGCGTAAGATGACTCGAATTTGTTCCCGGAGGTTACCAGGAGGAGAAGGTGCTGCGCCTGTTCACCATCTGGGGATTCGACCACGCGCTGCTCGAATCTCTTAGGCGCGAACGCAATGTCAAGGATCTCAAACCCCGAGGATGAAGTAGAAGAACGGCCTACAGGCGATCGGCTATCCAGTTTTAGGAGAATTGCGTCCCGAACGTCGACCTCGGCGAGCACATCATGGTGTCCACCTCTTTGAACCCTCCAGGTCGTAATCTTTCCCTTGGAAGTAGCAGCCGCAATATTGCGTTCTCCAGCTTTCGCAGGAGGACCTGCCCTGACTGCAGCAAGATCTCCCCTGATAGCCGAGTGCTTGAGAACATGACGAATGCTTCCCAAGAACCCGCCGCCAGTCTGCGACATACCACTGCGTAGAAACTGAACAGATATCGCAGGGCGGCCATGGCCATCCCTGACACTGAGGTGTGCCAGTCGTCCGCTGCTGAAGGCAAGGATAAAACCTGCCGTCTCAACGTTCAAGATCTGAACGACATGCTCCCCCGAGAACATGCCAGGGATAGCGTCCTCGATGCCATTTCGTTGTTGGCGCATAAATGTGAGTGTTGCGGCACTGGAGATGGATTCCCAGTATGAGATCTTGCCACTGACAGGCATGACCACAACAAGTCCGGGCTCATCGGCAGAGGCTGATGGTGCTACCAGAGAGCCGAGCGGTAAGGGATCGGAAGAGTGTCGCGAAGGGTAGTCGAGGTTGAAGATGAATGTTTCGGGAGAGGGATTGTTGATGGTGTAAGGCCAGACGAATGCATGGGTATGCGTGAGCGTAAGCGCATGACCGGTTGACGAGTATAGTGCGCCATGTTGTTGACCTAGAAGGGGACGACAGTTAGACATATCAAGGCGCAAACAGGGTGAGGGTTGCGGCAAACATACTTTCGACATCTGCACGCAAGCGATCGGGTAGAGCTGGCAGTTTGCTGACAGTGTATGCATTGTTGGTAGTCTGCGTTTCGATATATGGATGTTAGCAATCCGCGAAGAACAATGGGCGGTTTGATAGGACGGTGATCAATGGGCAAGACGGACCAAAACAACACTGCCATCGCCTTTGCTGATCCGCTCGCCAGGCTTCGGTTTCTTGGATCTGACGCTGAGATCTTGCTTGGGTTGTGGCGGGTTTATGATTCGATCGTGTTTTGGTTGCAACTTTGCAATCTTTTCGGACCTGACCTCGACCATTTCGGTGGTGTCGGGGTTGACGAAGGTCTGTTCGCTCAACGGAAGCCGCTGGCGCTTTGCTTTGGGTTGGGGCACAAGGCTCTCAGAGCTCAGAGGACGCTGCCGGCGCCTGCTTCGAGTCGCGGTGGCCGGCCCGCCTGAGGCCGCGGTCGGTGAAAACATGGTGGCCCTGGGGTGCAGGCGATGCACACGAGGTTATTTGAGATGAACGGTAGGACGGATCCGGCGCCGGATGGATGCAGTAATATGACGTGGGTTGTCGTTCAATTCATGACGATTAATGAAAGAATGCAGTTTTCTAGATGGCGATGCGTCGATACTTTGATGGGCGGGATGTTCAAAGTTTGAAAAATGTACGGCGCGCTCCGCTCACGGATGCACGAGTCTGACGGATTCTTTTTCTCTTGGTGACGACGGCACGACCCAAAAAAACAGGCCGTGTTGACTTTGTTTGTTACCTTGGGTACCATCCATCGGACCAAAAATTTACAGCAAGCTCTCCAGGTTCGCCCTTACTGGCTACAAGCAACGCGAAGCTCAAATGATTGGCTGAGGCTTGAGCTACTGGTGGGGCGTCTCAGCCGTCGCCAAGATACGTGCTCCACGTTTCTTTGAGATGGAGCCTCATAGCGTTGGCTTCTCCGCCTTCCATTTTCGATTGCTTTCATCAGCCTGCACTCATCAGCCACCAATCTGGAGATCAAACCAGAAGAGGCTGATAATGGCTGTTAATTTCCATGTTCGATGCTATACCAGCCGGCCGTGTGGGAACTGGGCTCCAGGGAATGCAGAATGCAAGAAAGATGTAGGATAACTACCTGCCTATACAATACACATTTTGGTTACCTACCTCACCTACCCAAGCAACTAAGGTAAGGTAGGTATGCCAGCCGCTATGGAGAGAGGGTTTGCAGATGATATTGGGCTCTAGTGCCACGTTGATCCGCCCCACCATGTTCAGCTGCATAAGGTACAAACTGCAGCTACAGTACTTACGTCCAGCAACTGTTAGTGCAGCATCGAAGGGACCGATAATTTTTGGGGGTTAGCCAAAGGCACATTTAACTGAGTACATTTCGAAAAAAAAAACTTGGCCAGCTTGGCAGGCATCTGTATCAGACTACTCATTCGTCATGCTGCATCTGGATGGTGGCGAAATTTGGGCGATGTCCTACAGTATAACTTTTCCTACCGGTACTTGAATTTACCAGACTACAGAGTACGCATCTTGGGGAGAAGCATCGTTAGCAACGGCATGACAACCCCTTAATACTTCAGGGGGCATCTACTCATGACGAAAGAGGTAATAAATACAGTTAAATGACCATAAAGAGGTACATCCCAGTTTCTAGCTCCTAAAGTGCCTAGCATCCTGGAATTCATTGCAGTCAACTTATGTCAGGGGCTGAGTCAATCTTGATTGCACTTGCTTGCTCCCTGTCTGCTTTTGGCGCAGGGCATAATAAGCCAATTATACTCGTCTCCGGCTGTTTGCAGTAAAATGTCTCATAGGATAATATGGAATATTAGTTTATGTATCTCCTTAGCTCTTATCCCTTGCTTCAGCGCAACTCCAATGATATTGGGGCGATCTGCTGCAAGCCGCGTACATACAGGGTTAGGTGTCGATTTCAAATCCCCGTCGCAAATAACAAACAAACGCCTTGACACCGTTGTGCTACCACCAAGATCGGCTGTTCTCCACACTACGGATCTTCCTGCGCCCACATTTCATTCTCTCTTACTCTTTCCATGTTTCGGTCATCAGCTGTCCTTCAATTTTAAGGAACACTTTTTCCATTCATTTTTTTATCAGTCGTATTTCTAAACCATTTTTTTGTTTTTGTTTTTGTTTTTATTGTGTCGTCTGGAAGCACGTATAGTGTCGACAGTGACAGTATTGATCTAGAGACGGGAGATAAAATCACGAAAAGAAAGGCGACCCGTTCCTCTTCACCTATTTCGACAGGTTTGAGTGTGGAATTTCACATAATCTTCGTTCTTCTCGGAAATTTCCATCTTTTCTTTACCTTACTTACCTACCTACTATCAACATCACAACCTGTTCTGCTCGCCATGTCCTCCGGGTCACCGAATGAAAAAGATCCAATGGAGTTTTTGAATGCCGAGATTCAACATTTCAGGGAAAGCGACCGCCGTCGAGAAGAGCTCCTGGCTAACCTTGTTACCGAGTATGGAAAGCTAGAAGCACTTTATCGGGACAAATGCAACGATTACGAGCAGGAGCGCAAGTCGCTGGCTATGTGGCAACGGGAAAACCGCGGCCTCGAAGCCGAGTTGAATCAACTTAGACTTTCAAATGTACGTGCCTAATTCCAAATTTACCCGTCTACTGTAACTTTGTTCCATTTGTATAGTCTCATCCGGTCTGCCCCTGTTACTAACATTAGCTTACTTGATTATTAACTGGCTTACCCTACCCTCAGGAATCTAATCCGATAGCTTTTGTTATTCTCGACGGCGATGGAGCTGTTTTTCGTGACGAGCTCTTGTCCCGGGGCGCTGAAGGTGGAACAGATTGCGCGTTTGAGCTTTTGACTCAGATTCGCAAGCACATTAAAACCATCCATCCTGAAACATCGATCGACAATTTGAATATCATGGTTCAGGTTGTTGTCAATTTCGAGGGTTTGGCGAAGACGCTTCATGCGTCTGGTATACTTGAAGACGGATTCAAACAGTTGACTGCCTTTGCCCATGCCTTTGGTCAGGCCCAATGTGAGTAACATTGTCTGGCCCCTTTTGTTTATTCATCTGAGTGATGTATCTTGAATCAAACTGACGGTCAAACATGCAGCATTGTTTTCGTTTATTGATGTTGGTCCCGGCAAGGAACGAACGGATCATAAAATCCGTGAGACTTTACGTGTTATGTCTCGTCTCTCCCAATGCAAGCACGTGATCTTTGGACCTTGCCACGATAATGGTTACTTGCCCGTTCTTGAACCATACAAGCAGGACCCTATCGTCGGTCCTAAGCTTTCACTGCTGGAGGCCTCTCCGGCAACGCCTGGCTTCATCCGTTTGGGCCTACCTCGCGCCAGGTTTCCCACTGTCTTTCGCCCGGACCTCATCACCAAGACTCCTCAGATCTCAATTACCACCACCGGCTTGCCTATTCGAAATGGCGGCATCCCAGGATTTGGTGTTTCGAGCACAGCCTCGATCTTTTCTGTCATGTCGCCGGGGACCCAGTCTAGCCCTGTGGTCCGCGACAGGCTCGGCAGCATTGCTTCCATGCAGCCGCTGCCTCCACCACCTTCGACCTCTTCGCCGTCCCAGTCGGTGTCTTCAACGTCGCCAGTGCCAGCTCCTTCGAGTTACGCGAGCGTGGGTACGCCCGCCTCGGCGACGGCACCGCGTACCATCGATATTGCACCCAAAAAGACAGCACCTGCTTCTCTCAAGTACTATTTTGTAAACGCTTCGTCCGAGCGACTTGACGAGGATCTGCCTCGTCACACCGCCATCGCCTACAAATCATACAACGATAAGAAGAACGCCAACGGCCGCAACTTCTGCAATCGCTACCACCTTGCAGGGTACTGCGAGGAAGAGGAGCACTGCAAGTATGAGCACGGCCCCCGCCTCAAAGGTCAAGAGTTGTTGGTCCAGAAGCACCGAGCCCGCGGTACGTACTGCGACAATGGTATCGCTTGCGAGGATTTTGATTGTTACTATGCACACCACTGCCGATTCGGCCGCGACTGTGGAATTGGTGATACATGCAAGTTCAACGATACCCACCACATGGATCTTGTAAGCACCCCGTTCCTCGTGATATTGCCTTGATTGTTTCCTTTGCCCGTTCTGACTGGCTAACTAACATGGATACAAACCCACAGAAACCCGTAGCAAAGATATATGAGAACGGCACCAAGGAGCATGTTTGATCAATTAGCAGTTTGCAAAAACAAAAACAAAAAAAGATACGAAGATTTGACGTTGATGCAAGCAACATGCTTGCTACAACTTAGCTCGGAAACGGGGACGCCCCGTGGCCTGTCAAGGACAACTTGCTTAAATATTTTTTATTTTATTTTTTTATTTGAACTTTGGTATCGGATATTTCCCCACCTAAGTCTATCTTTTTTCTTCCTTTTTGTCTTTGGCTAGATATGTTTGAACTCTTAACATGTCGCTCTTAAACATTTTCTAGCCTCTGCCATATACATGAGCGGAACCAATTCTAGTTAGTATAATCCTCCCACTTACTACTGGGTTTCCGCTGTGAACGCTGAGCCTTATCCATTGGTTACAAGGTCAATTCTACCGAACGTTCTGTTCGGTATATAGAATATTGTTACTGTCGGACATTGGACCAGTATTCGAATGGGCGTACAGAAATTATTCTATGAATTTGAGTGAGTAGCCAGGCTATCTAGATAGGCGGATAGGGCTACTCGATGCATAAGGACAAGAAGTCGATGACAACAACCATCTATGCGCCATCTATTATGGAAGTCCACCCAACTGATATCTGTATGCAAGCTGTGCAGAATCCAACATGAACGCCAAACAATGCAATGGAAATGATTGAACAAACAATAATCAAACTTGCTTTTCCATTGTCTTCATATGGACAAGCCAAATATGAAATTGGTACTTGTCAATGAACCATGCCCATATCACTCATCCATCTCCTCTGCTTCTATCAGTCTGCCGAGAATCAAGCTCTGGACGACAAGCTCATCACTCAGTGTGCGAATCCTCTTAGGCGGTGGGCCAGCGGAGGAATTCGAAGCAGCCTCTGTGGCGGAGGCTCTCTTGCGCTTTTTGCCCTTTTTAAGCATGGGGAAGATGGCTTCCGGCGTCTCCTCAAACAGCTGATCTGTTATGGATTTTTCGCCGACATAAACCCAGTCATATGGTTTTCCACGATCCTGGGCAGCCCGGAGGCTCTGACGTGCCTCCTCTGCCGTGAAGACGCGTGAAACGGATGCACCTAGAGCTCTCGCGAGAAAAATGTAGGCCATTTTCTTGACCTCTTCCGATTTCTTCATCACAATCAAGATTTTGCTGTCGGCCAGCATACGAGATCGTTTCTGTACCACGTCTTGTAGTTTTGCCGTGACGGCATCATATGGTAGCAGGTTTCTGGATCGGTATGCGTCTCCCAGGAAGGAGGACTGACCGGCACATAAAAGGTAAGGCTCCCAGTCAACAACCTTCCCCTTTGCAATACAAGTCGTCACCCACCGCGCCGAGAGACATGGTAGACCAAGAGCAAGGGCCTGCATATATTTTGATTTGCGGTGGTGACTGTCCGCGATTAGGGCTGTGAACCCTGTTGAGCGGACAGTAGGTGTCAGTCTCAGATCTGATTCCTCAGGAGAATCTTCTTCCTCTTCGGATTCCAGTATGGCGTTTTGGACCGGTTGCGACTCGAAGAGTTCATCAAAGCCATTAGCCAGAACTCTGCCGCCGGCTTGTTGGATTTTCTTCTCAATCGTTGATACTTGCTCAGTGAGACCGCTGTACTCAACCCCCTCGCGCGGTTTCTTTGATGAAAATGAGATCGCAAAAACCATGCAGTCAAATATCTTAGGACCCCTGATCGGTGTACTCGTGGGCGCACGTTCGAAAGTCGTGCTGACACTGGTCCTCCCCAGACGAGAGGTACGCAGATTGTGTCCTGGCGCTTGTACAAACGCAGGTGATCTAGAAAGCTCATCTATTGAAGATGTTGGGGATCTAATGACCGATTTTCGACCGGCTCGATTTGAACGGCTTGTGTTTTTAGGTTTACTTGAGTAAGTCTTCGTTACAACACGCCGACGAGACTTGACATCAGCTGGTGAAGACTGAACCCTAGGAGCAGCCTCGACTCCCTCAGGGGCAGCAGAGTCTTCTGTCGCAGGCGTCGTTTCATTAGATTGCCCCGGTGTTGTCCCAAGGCTACTTAGGTCCGACATGGTGTTTTGAGGGTCCATTGTCGCAGAAGAACTCGCGGGAGGCCCCTGTTCATCCAAGTGTTCCTGTTGTTCTGGACTATGATCTCTCCGAGGAAGATCGAGTGTGCGAGCGGAACTGGTAAGTGGTATTGAAGGGGCTGATTTTTCGCGACGATTCCTCAGTCTTGTATTCATGCCGGACTCGGGCGTTGAGACTACAGAAGCCGGAAGTGTGCCAGCAGGTATAAACGAGGACTTAGGCTTCGTAGAGGGTGCATCTATACTTGCCGTTATGGCTAGCTCGCTGGGTAGCTGGGAATATGACTGATACCCCGATTTTCCTGGTTCTGGCGAGCGACCTTGACGCCCTGATGCGACACGAGGAGGACTGGTTTCTGGTATTGCCTCGCGACTGGACGTGTTGGCCAGTTTAGGGACCTGCTCTTGCGAGTCCACCACGCTACGATCGCCTTGGGTACTCAGATCTTGAGTGCTTTCTTCTTCGCGAACATCTTTTGCACGGCGTTCAGCAGGATGACCCTCTGCGTCCCCGGATGTAGAGCGCTTCTTCTTATTTGTAGAAGGGACTTCCACCTCCTCTTCCCTGGAACTGTTTCGATTGAGGGTTGTTGATTTCAGTCCTTGGATGCCGGCAACTCTCCTGGATCGAATCCGGCCAGATACGAAATCATCGTCGCTCCAATCGGGGTCAGACTTCTGGCCAAATCTAGACTCCGCTCGTTCTCGTCTCTCTTGCGAGTCTTTCATAGGCTCATATTCACCGACAGGTTTCGTGGTCACACGCCGTCCACGATGTGATTTTGGCTGAGGTGACTCTGGGATTTCTGTCACTTCAGAATCGAGCCCGTACTGAGCAACTAGATTGTCTCCAAGATCGAAAGGACGAGACGATGTCCCCATGAGATGTTGAGG
>JAVHJQ010002160.1:0-11230 GCA_031306095.1 Pyricularia sp. CD86 | reverse complement strand
CAATCTGTCTTCACTTTTTTTTTGGTATAGCTTTTCCTCAAGTTCACAGCCGTCATGGCTGGTGGCAACAAGAAAAAAAAGAAGCCGGCGGGAAACCAGAGAGGCTTTGCAACCACATCAATCGCTTCAAAGCCGCAGGTTAGGGTCATTGACCCTGCTGAAGCCCAATCGTCAGCAGACGGCAGCAAGCCTGGAAGTGCCCCTCCAAATGCCGCCCCACAGGCCGTTGGTAGCGCAGATTCAGGCGCAGGCACGCAGGCACCAAACGGTAGCGGCTCGCAGCAGCAGAAACAGGACTTGACGCCCGAGGAGTTTGAAAAGCAGCTCGAGGAATCTGAGCTGCAGCTCTTGGTTGAAAAGCATGCCGCAAATGTTAGGCGTGATGCCCAGCGCCAGCGTAACAGGCTCGAGACCGACAAGCGGCTACTCAGGGGCCAGGCTGAATCTCTCAACACCAGGAAATGGCTACCTCCGGAGCTCATGGAGCAACTGCTAGAACTCATCAAGGGAGAGAGCCGCTACGCCGCGTCTGGGTTAGCCAGCGAAACTTCCTCGGGCAAGATGCCATCCGAAGAAGACCTCACTATCAAGCTATGGACTCTCCAGGAGACTCTGTCAGGATCTGGTTTCCCCAACGATAAGGTGCCAGCACTTCTACAGCACATTCTTGACATTGCTCCGAGCATATCGGCACCCAAGGGCGACTCGATCTGGGGTCTTGATGAAGCATTGGCTTGGTTCGCACGTGAGTGCGACAATGACGAACTTCCAAACTACGAAAAGTCGGCCAAGATGAATGGCAAACCGTTAGGTATGTGATTTTGGCAAACCGATGCATCAACCTCCTTCTCTCAGGTCTCTATTCTCTTGCTAACACGAAATTCAGATACTCCATTTGATACCCCTCTACCCTCTGGTGCAACCACTCCACGTCTGCTGGAACCAGACACCAAAAAGAAGCGCAAGCAGGATGGCAAATCTCGAGCGACATCTCCCAGAAAGGTCGCCGTCACATGTGACGAGGAGATAGAGCCGGATGAACTGGTTCCTCAGTACTTAGAGACTAGGACTAAGTTGTATGCGCTACAAAGACCACTCCTAGATGCCCCGAAAGGGAAGCAGAAGAAGTTGTCCGTGGAAACCGATCAAGGCTCTAGTGACGAACTTGAGATTGCAAAATTGCAAGCGAAGATCGCGAAAATCGAGCTCGATGTGCTTTTTGAGAAGGACGTGGCTACCGCTCAGTGGCGCGAGAAAAAAATCATCCTGGAAAGGGAGTACTCTGCAGCAAAGAAGCTCAAGGACGAAGAAGCCAAGGCACTGGCTACCTCGAAGAAAGAGCCTGAACATGTCGTGGCGGAAAGTGCAGAGGATGAGATTGCTCGAGAGGCTGAAAAGATGGCGGCAGAGATACTTGCTGAAAACGACAACGAAGAAGACGCCTTGGCAGGCCTGTTCGACAGCTTACCTACTAGCGAGGTTGACCCTCTGACTGGAAAATCCAGCACCGTAATGACTGGTGCTGATGGGTCCAAACTGACCATTAAAGATTTTGGAAAATGGACTGGGATCAGTCCGTCGAGAGCACTGGACGAAATTTGCCGCGGGAGGTTGGTCTTTGGATTTTCTGTTCACCCTGGCTGTCTCTAAATGAAGGATGTTTCTAACAAGACTTCTACACTTACAGGGATCCCGGCGTCAAGATCTCCTACACGGCTATTCCAGCCACAGCTTTCGCCCATCAACACTTGGTTCATGTTCTTTGGAGCAAAGCCCAGGAGCCTTTCCAGTTGCATGATATACCAGGGATTGAAGTAGAGATGCACCCCAATCAGTTCGTTATCAAGATGAAAAGCATTGCAACGCCGGACAGCAGGCAGTCAGAGGCGTATGTTGCTACCCTTGCATTTTTCCTTGTCAGCGGCTCCTCCTCGAAAGACGAAAAGGCCGCGATGAAGCTGCCACCGGTCTGGCGAGACTTGTGGTCAGAGCTCGCAGAGGCCAAAAAAAGCAAGGCCGATGCAGCAGATCGAGAGGTTGTGAAAGAACTGCGTGCCCTCGTTCGCAAGAAACAGGATCAAGAGCTTGAAGATGGTGTCATTATTCAGGGAGCCTTCCGTGGGCGTGGTGCCAGAGCCGCCGCGACGGACTCGGCAGAGAATTCAGACCATGACCGCAACAAGACTGCGGCGGTTGGGCCAGAATACTACCAGAGGATCTGGTACGATAAAAACAACTCTCCAAGATACCAGACCATGTTGCGGTCACGAATGCAACTTCCAATGTGGGCGTTCCGCGAACAGGTTTTGTCTGCTGTCGATCAACATCAAGTCGTCATTGTCTGCGGTGAGACTGGTTGCGGCAAGAGTACACAGGTGCCGTCGTTCCTGTTGGAACACCAACTTGCTCAGGGGAAAGCTTGCAAAATCTACTGCACGGAACCTCGACGAATTTCAGCTATATCTTTGGCTCGCCGAGTGAGCGAGGAGCTTGGAGAAGGTCGGAATGATCTTGGTACATCGCGTTCGCTTGTGGGCTACTCGATTCGCCTTGAGGCCAATACTTCCCGCGAGACTCGGCTGGTATTTGCCACAACCGGTATCGTCATGAGGATGCTTGAGGGTTCCAACGACTTGAGAGACATCACTCACCTGGTTCTGGACGAAGTCCATGAACGTTCCATCGACAGTGATTTCTTGCTGGTTGTGCTGAAGAAGCTAATGACGCGGAGAAAGGACCTCAAGGTCGTTCTCATGTCGGCTACTGTTGATGCCGATCGTTTCTCGAATTATTTGGATGGTGCTCCTGTTCTGAACGTACCAGGCCGCACGTTCCCTGTACAGGTCAACTTTCTGGAAGATGCAGTGGAGCTGACTGGGTACACAGTCGACCAAAAGGTGCCTCAAGAGCGGCTCGTCGAAATCGACGAAGATACTGCCGAAGTTGAACCAGAATCATCTTCTAAAACCGAGCTACTCAAGTCACTCAAAGGCTATTCAACGAGGACACGCAACACTCTTGCTCAGATGGATGAATACAAGATCGATTTTGATCTCATTGTCCAGCTTATCGCAAGGATCGCCACTGATCCAAACTACCAAGATTATAGCAAAGCCATTCTTGTATTCCTGCCCGGTATTGCCGAGATTCGCACGCTCAACGATCTTTTGCTAGGAGACCGCTCCTTCCAACAGAACTGGCTTGTCTATCCGCTACACTCAACGATAGCCACCGAGGAGCAAGAGGCTGCGTTCCTGGTGCCGCCACACGGTATGCGCAAGATCGTTCTCGCAACAAACATTGCCGAGACGGGTATCACCATTCCGGATGTTACATGTGTCATTGACACCGGCAAGCATCGCGAGATGCGCTTTGACGAGCGGCGACAAATGTCTAGACTTATCGACACATTCATCTCAAGAGCAAACGCCAAGCAGCGAAGGGGTCGTGCTGGTCGTGTGCAACAGGGTCTTTGCTTCCACATGTTCACCAAATATCGACACGATGCCATCATGGCAGATCAGCAGACGCCTGAAATGTTGCGTCTTTCGCTTCAGGATCTTGCTATCCGTGTCAAGATTTGCAAGATTGGAGGCATTGAAGAGACTCTGAGCAAAGCTTTGGACCCTCCATCAGCCAAGAACATCAGGAGAGCCATAGATGCTCTTATTGATGTGCGAGCCTTGACTCAGGGCGAGGATCTCACTCCTCTTGGCAACCAGCTTGCTCGTCTTCCGCTAGATGTTTTCCTCGGAAAGCTGATTCTTCTGGGCTCCATCTTCAAATGTCTTGACATGGCCATCACTGTTGCGGCCATTCTTTCGTCCAAGTCCCCATTCGTTGCCCCGTTCGGCCAGCGGTCACAGGCTGACACTGTACGTTTGGGTTTCCGAAGGGGCGACTCGGACATCTTGACTGTCTACAATGCCTACCTCTCATGGAAGCGGGTCTGCCTTGCCGCCACTGGAAACAGCAGTCAGGAGTTCCAGTTCTGCCGCAAGAATTTCCTAAGCCAGCAAACGCTCGCCAACATTGAAGACCTGAAAGGTCAGCTGTTGGTGTCCCTTGTGGATTCCAAGTTTCTTTCCATGACCGAGGACGAACGCAAGAACCTCAGTCGACTACGATATGCCTCCGGCGGCAATCGCCGTCGCAAGCAAGTCTTCTTCGAAATGCCTCAGAGAGTCGATGTGAACAGTGAAAATGATCTCGTGTCGCAGGCTGTACTCTCTTGGAGCTTTTACCCCAAACTACTTGTTCGTGACGTTGCCGGAGGAAAAGGTCTGCGGAACGTCGGCAACAACCAGAACATCAGTCTGCATCGATCTAGCGTCAACAGAGGACACAACGAGATTAGGTGGATGTCGTACTATCACATGATGCAGTCGACCAAATCGTGAGTTTTATTAGGGGCGTATTTGTCTCATTGGGGGCCTGGGCTAACATCTGTCATTACTGCTACTAGGGCGCTCAACGCACATGAGACAACTGCCGTGGAACCGTTTGCCATTGCCTTACTTTGTGGGGACGTGCGGTGCGACGTATGTATATCCCCGTTTTTTTTTTCCCTCAAACTATCTGCCAAAGTTAAATGATATACACACCTGAATCAAATTCATTGCTAACACGGATCTTTGAACAGATGTATTCGGGAGTTTTCGTTATGGACGGCAACCGAGCCCGGTTCGCGGCACCTGACTGGAAGACGGTCTTGGTGGTCAAGACACTGCGCTCACGGCTGCGCGAACTGCTAACGCGCTCCTTCAAGAACCCCGGCAAGCTTCCAACACCTCAGCACCAGCATTGGCTGGAAGCATGGCAGCAGATATACGAGCAGGCTGCGGCCAAGGACGCCGCGAAGGCTGCTGCAGCTGCCGCAGCTGCGGGTGGCTCGTGAGCAAAGAGCGCTGGGGTTGATGCTAAGGGACATCTGGTCACGCGGGCATCGATGTATCTATCCTTGTAGTTCCCGGATCCTTTTTTTTTATCTCTGCGCGGGATAGAGACAGATACCTAAGCTTTGAGCTTTGTCTTGTTGGTTTACAAGGATCACAGAAAGCGAATATAGAAGGATTACCATGTCAAGTTGTTGTTATATTGTAACTTTGCTGTTGTTATTGGTCCAATCATTAGGGAGATTTCAAGGCACTGACGCACTATAGGACAGGGTTCACAGGATCAAAGTTGAAATTCGGCTGGAAATAGTTGCACGAGGATTGAAACCAGCAAGGTCATGAAGATTGGTAACATGGTCTGATCAGCTATGTTGCGAGCAGACACTTGCAGCTAAGACCTCTCAGACAACCCAGGCAAAGAGGAACTCCTGTTACATTGCCGATCGAGTATTTTCTTGCTATGGCTCCTTCATTACTTCAACAACAAGAAATCACGGCAGCAGAGGTCGCGGACTTTCACTTGCGAGTGGGACAAAAGGCCACGGTCATGTAGGTCTGTTTTCTTCTTTACCGAGATTGTCTTTTTTTTTTACTTGCTTGCTTTGCCGGTCAAAAGTTTCCTGCGCTGCAGGACCAGTGATATGACGGGAACCAGTACTCTTTCAAAAAAACAAAAAAAAACATATTTTTGTCTTGCCCTCGTTCAAATGCAAACAACCCAAGTAGCAAGTGCTTTTTTTTTGTTCAAAAGAGCAATGCGAACCCGCCTGCGTATTTCTAGAGACCAACAAAAGCACGCTGACAGCAATGACACATCTTCAAAGGCAACCAAGCAAGACACAAACACAAACACAAAATATGTTGAACAATGATTGGAATTATTTCGGCGACGTTGACCAGGATCGTAATATAAACAAAGGAAGACCAGCCAGAAAAAAAGGAAAAAAAAAATAGAGGACAGTGAGATCTTCCCTACATATCTCGAGTGACAATAAGCAGTAAAGTAAGCCAAGTCACAATCGCCCAGAGATATTTTTATGTGTGCAGGAGTGTTTTGTGTATGTTGGGTCTGATCATTTAAGTTCAGACCCTTTCCAACGAGAAGTGACCGAGACACCGGTAACTAAACCTCCCCTTCCTTTCCCCCGACTTGATTTTTTCCCCTCAAAATAAGTGCAATAGGCCTCTCGCAAATAGTCGCAATGATCCAGAGTACCGTACCAACGATACGAAATCCGTGCAGATGATGTAGACGGAAAAGACGGCCAGGAAAGAAGTCATGCAAGAAACAAGAATAGATAAAAGAAACAAGAATACAAAATCCAGAAAGACGAGCCCAGTGAAACGCCGGATATCAATGACAGCGCAACACCATGAGTAGCTAACAAGCTGATGAGACGACTAGAGTAATAAAAAGGGTATGATGAGATTTGGGATGACTGGTCGAATGTGCTCTGATATACAGCCCCATTCGCTCTACAAACCACATGTAGAACAACTGGGGTTTTCTAGTCGGCGCCAATTTCGTTGGTGCCCTCGAAGTTGAGGCCGGGGCCGTCGAAGCCAAATGCGTTGTCTTCCACGTTATCGTGCAGGAAAGAGTCAAAGTCGAAATCGTTGAGTACGTCGCCCGAGGCCAATGGGTTGGCAAAGTCCAAGTCAAAGGTCTAAGAGACGTGGATGTCAGCTGCCGAATTCAGGAAGAAAGCTGTATTCTTAGGCATTGTCTAACACTTACCATTCCGCCTCCCTCCATGTTGAAGCCCTGGTTGGGGTCATTGTGCTGCTGAGGAGCAACTGGTGCCGCTGCAGGGGCAGCAGCAGGAGGTTGACCATTGGGCATCTGCTGCGGTGGAGCACCCCCGGCGGTAGGACCAGGCTTGTTAAAGTTTTGCTGTGACGCGGCCATTGGCGTCATGGGAGTGGCCGGCGTAGGAGCCTCGCCGTCGTTTCCTCCATCGGCCGCAGGTGTAGCACCCGCGGCGGCATTCAGGTTTGCGTTGGACTTCTTCTGCGTGGCGGCCCGCTGTTTAGAATGGTTATTCTGGGAACTGGGCGCAAATTGCGGCCTCGTTGACAAGGGTAACTGGAAACTGGGTGGGCTTACCTTGTCTTTAGCTTTAGTATCCTTCTTCTTGGGGGCGGCCTTGTTAGCCTGCGATGGCGTAGGCGGTGCAGCGTTGGAAACCTGCGGGGATGCTGTGGTGTTTCTCTGGTTCGCGTTGCTGTTTGCTGCAGCCGTTGGTGCCGAGGGCGGGGGCATGGCCCTTTGCTGGGGTGTTCCGTGGACAGGTCCCTGTTGAGGGCCGCCCTGAGGGCCGCCGGGCATCTGACCGTTCGGTCCACCTTGCCATTGCGGCATCGGCTGACCATTGGGACCACCCTGCTGCTGCTGCTGTTGCTGCTGCTGCTGCTGCATCTGCTGTTGACGCATCATCGCTTGCTGCTGAGGATTCATCTGGTTGAACGGCGGCTGGCCCGGGTGCGAGCTAGGAGGCCGGTTCATGCCACCATTCATCTGCGCAGCTGCCATGTTTGCATCCATGCCGTTGTTAATACCCTTGAAGAAGTGCGGTGCGCCGTTGGGATCCATATTCGTACCCATGAAGTTCATCGGGTTGTTCGGGGACTCGCGGTTTTGAGCTCCTTCCGGAAGAGGTGATCCCATGCTTCCATTGTTCATCTGCCCAGCGGCACGCTTCATTTGCTCGCTCGGATTCGGAGATGCACCGGGTCTCGCGCCCTGAGGAGAAGCTCCTTGGAATTGGGGTCCGTTCGGTGCGCCTGTAGGACCACCAGGGCCACCGGCAGGACCGGGACCTCCGGGACCATCGGGTCGAGCCATACCTTGACCTTGAATTCCGTCTTGTTCTTGCCGGGCCATCATGAGTCGCTTCTTATTCTGTTGCTCTAGCAACATGAGCTGCATCTGATAGTCTTGAAGAGCATGGTTGCTTCCGTTCTGAGTGGCTGGCACACCGGGACGCATTCCGCCGTTGGGTGCGGCACCCATCGGTTCTTGAGCATTGTAGAATGCATTGAGCTGTGTGCCATCGGGACCAGAGGCAACCATAGGCGAGCCTTGACCCTGGGGTGCGTTGGGGCCAGGCATGGGCTTGTTGGGCATTTGGTTGCCGTGGTGCTGCTGGAGGTTCTGCGCATACGTCTGAATAGATTTAGCATGCATTGCGGGGGATGCATTCGCGATAGCCTGTAATCGGTCAGGGCTCACAGTCCCGGGGTCACCGCCGTTGGCGAGGAGGAGCTGCTGCGTCTGCTGATACGGGAATTAACCTACCTGTTGGTTGGGCATTCCTGGTGCGCCAGGACGACCATTGGGCATCATTCCGGGCTGTCCTGGGTTGAATCCAGGACCGTCGATGCGCGCCCGCTTTGAGGGTGACGGAGCATTGTCAGCCGAACTAGGAGAGCCGGGTCGTTGGCGGTTGCCGTCCATGTCCGAAGGGTCGCGTTGCATCTGACCCTGCTTTTGTTGAGCGAGCATCTGCATTTGGCTGCGAAAGAGAAGGATGACATGTGAGTGACTGACTAGTCAATGAATGGATAGAGAAACTCACTTCTGGGTATTGGCAATGGCACCACGATGTAAGCTCTGATTCTTGTTCATCATGTTCATGTTTCCATTTGGCCTGTTCATCATTAGAAATTGCTGCTGCTGAGCAGCAGCCATGTCGGGTCGCATGCCACGCAGCATTTCCTGTTGAGTCTGCTGTCTCATCCGTGTATGGTTCTGCGATGGACTGTAGTTAGTAGCGAGGAGCTTAAAGTCTGTAGTCTGGACGCGTTGACGACATAATCGTCAAGATGACATACCTGTGTATGTGTGATGTATTGGCTGACCTGGGCTGGTGCGTATTTGCCTTTAGAGGCGTTTAGCAGGTCCCAGAACATAGAAAACCACTCGTACAAGAAGCTGATGTCGGGCGTCGCGGAACCAAGTATAGGCGCAGGTAGATCTTCAGGCTTCTTGTTATTGACATCATCTTTGGAGTCGGTATCCATAGAGTCGCCGCCTAGCCCGTTCTCGCGATCTTGTTCAACATTGATGGGTTGACCACTTTTCAACACGCCCCTTGCGGCATCGTACATTTCTACGTATTGTCAGTACTTGGAATTCTTCGCGTCGCATGAGTTTTTATGAGTCTCACCATTGCGCAATAGATAATCATAGATATATGTGTTAAGGTATACGGCATGGCGATTGTCGGTGCCTTGCTGTGGTGGTTGCTGAGGTCCAGGGGGAACGCCGGGGCCACCGATACCTCCCATGGCGTTCATATTCCCCATGTTATTCATCGTGGAAAGTGCAGCAGACCGTGTCTGCGCAGTTTATTTTTGGTGATCGCAGGAAGAATGATTGTCGTGAGGCCAATGCGTGTTCGGTTGGATGCAAGCGATGAATCGCGTTGGCAAGTCGCGAAAGGGTTGCGTACGAGAGGCGGTGCGCGTTTGTGTCAAGCAACCGGAATTTTCAAAAAAAAGCAAAAAGCAAAAATTGGCCAGGTGAAATGTGGCGTGGTTGGGAGGCGGTCGACAAGTTGTTGAATGAGTTTCGATGTATGTATGTGTTAACAGGTAGAAAAGTGCTGCAAGTCGGAGCGCTAGTGAAGACGAGATTGATGCGTGAGTGGTGTGCAATGATACGGTACAGTGCGGCAACGACTAGCAAAGTGACTCGGGCTTCACCGCGTCGCGGAATATCCACAGCTATTCTCAGGGTCGCAAGAAAACCGAGGACAAGTGGTGCTATCCAGTCGGGGGTTGTCGGTGAAATTGCAAACTTGCGACGAGGTTGGCAGTCGTCGCTGTATCAGCTGGTTTAATTTGTGACCGCGTCAATCAAATCAAAGTTGGTGTGGTAGAAAAAAAAAATATCCGCCACGGGTATGTAGCGAGTGACTGCACTCAACACTCCCACGAATGCTTGGCTGGCTGGTTGCTGCTGCTGGGTGGGTTCTGCTACGATCCACGCGGGCGCCCTGCTCCAGCTCCTGCTGCGCACCAGACAGCTCTCTTATCGTAGTCGGTCGAACGCCAATCTTCGGTGGGTTGCGGACGTGTTGGCTGGGAAAAACATCGAGCAGCAAAACAGTATGTGGACCGGGGATGGAGCGAAAAGAAGGATAGGGCGGTGGGCGGATTTCCCAGGTTTTGGGGAAAACTCGTGGGCAGAAGCAGAGGAGGATGGAGGTTGGGGGAAGAAGTCGACACGCAGTTTTTTTTTTCTAAATTTCGAACGCCGCCTTTCTGATACCCGGCCACCAGCCAAAGAGACTGTCGGGTGCTACCACTGGGAGAAACTGGGGGTGAGCTCCTCACACTGCTTGGCCTAGCCGTGCCCAGTTCCCAAGACTGCGCGTTGTGTGCGTAGATTCTGGACTGTGGGGCCCACATTACCGCTAGGGCCGAGCCGGGTGCGGATAGGCGTTCCTCGGGAACAGATAGCAGCTTTCAAAGACAACAAACCCAAGAGAAGACAATGTAAACAATCTGGAAACCCACTCCAATTAGGTCATTACATTATAGACTACTTGTATGCATTTTTTAAAATTTGCTGATTCTTCTATGCGTGAGTGCATCGCGCTGTGGATCTATTCCTCTTGATAGACATGTACGCCGACCGAATGCGTTTACTCGCACGGCGCTCCGTCAAACTGCCGATGCGCTGACTTTGTTACCTTGGCAGCAATCAATCAATATCAATCAACTACAGCATATGACCATGAAGAGTTGCGCCGTCATCTGTGATATGCTTCCAACGGCGTGGATACATTTGATGTGCTAATCAACGGCCTTCATGTCCCACTGGGTATATTGTAGTTTAAATAGTACAGCAAAGGTTACTCTGGTAATGCAATATCCGGACTCGCAATCTGAGAAACCGGGAGTGTGTGCGGGAAATTACGCAGGACAAGGGGCTAGGATCGACTTCAATACTACGTCTTATCGATCGATCAGGCACGGAAAACATGCATTTCTTCTCTTCATGTCTCTTCCCAGGTAGTAGGGTAACACAGCGCAAATTATCTCGTGCCATTGCCAAAATTCGTCACATATCTCAAGTTATCGTAATCGGAAATGCTCACCCACCTACCTAGGTAAAGTAGTTCGGTCATCAGAAGCCATAGTTCTAGCACTGTGCCCCTACATGTAGTTCTGATAAGTGGCAACTTCGGTACTTGAAGAATGATATTATGAGTAAGTGGCATGATGGCGATAAACATCAAACACCCGGCGCATTCATATCAAAGTTAAGCAAGCAGAGTTTTGATTTGTTTATTTATTTATTTTTGGCACGGCGCATAGAAAGATAG
>JAVHJQ010002146.1:0-18332 GCA_031306095.1 Pyricularia sp. CD86 | reverse complement strand
GGGTACTGTACTGTACTGTAGGTTGGTAAGGTAGGAACAGCGAATGGAAATCCCTATATTATTTTTCGATGGATCGAACAGGTTCCCGGGAGCGATTCCTCGTTGACGGACAACCGGTCCGGCAATTGTCAAAAGATTGAAATATTAAATGTGAATGGTGTTTTTGTGGCACGTCAAGATGGACCAACCGGAGGGTCATGCGGATCCAATTCAGAGGAAGGATCTGCTGCTTTAAGCCTAGACCTTCAGCGTTGGTGCAGACTCCCGTTTATGGAATTCGACGGCGTCATCGACTTGATCGGCGTAGTGGATGTTGTCAACCAACAATTTGATGGGCCGATGTGGTCAATGTCGAAATGCCCAGCCACTTATCGACCAGGTATCGACGCCACAGATAGCTAAATAATTTATTTCTTTTATTTTTTTCAGGATAGGTAACACGACAGTTACCAAAACACATGTGCCTGCGTCGGCAGGTAGGTGTATGGAGTACCTCTACAGGGTATTCCAAAGGAACGACTCCATTCGGGTAAGGTAGCTTGGGTACTTACCTAGGTAGGTAAGTAGGTGTGTTACCTAGGTACCTAAATAGGCAGCCAGACACTGTAACTGGATAGACCTAGCATGCCTATCTAATTGTCCATATAACTTCGTGCTGTGTGTTCACAGGTAACAAATGACTTTAACTTGAATCAATCTTCACTTAGTATTTAAATCTAGAATCCTTGAGCCTAGCCCGCTCATGAGAATTCCAGGCGTCATAACTCATTGCAATCATTATAAGTACGAATATTCCGTATTCTGTGTTTCGTATATGGCTTAAAAGCCGTCAATCGAGATTGTCGACGTGGTTGCTTTCGGGTGCATTTCGATTCCACGGCCAAGGAGAGATTGACAGATGAGATCATTTACGATCGATCGACGTGAGAAGGTGGGACAGACTAAGCCTAGTTGGGGAAAAGTGCCTGCCGGAAACCACAATGGAGGGGAATAATGCCCCGCTGTAAAGTGCAGCCCTACTATACTCGACAGTGCTTGTACAGATCACTTGAAGACTGAGATTCTAGACCTTAGGGTACCCATTCAGTGGTCTGACTAGATCGTGTGTTGCGTATCGACAGTAGTCAATTCTCGTTGTATCTCCTGACAAGATATCCTAAAAAAAAATCTCCAAGTTCAGAGTAATTTTGCATTTGCGGGCTCAATTACAATCCTTTTGGTCGAATTGACGAGTCCCCACCCAGCAATGTACCAACCATTTTACCCTTTGATGCGTCTATGACGTAAAAATTACTTTGGAATTACAAGCATGCTATGAGCACTTGTATATCTAGGTACGTATTTAGATAAGGCAAGTATTAAGAAGACCAGTCGTCTTGACCACTGTATTAATTATTTGCAATCTGTTTTGCTGTAAGCATGGGCCCAGACGGACCTGCAGCGATTCAAGAGGGGAAGAGGAGGGGAAGAGGAGGGAAAGTCATGGGTAACCCGAATATGGGTGCGACTCTATTGTCGTTGTGTACCTGCCTAGGTGTATCTATTTTGGTCGCTAATCTATCTACTAGTGCCGATATATCTGATACGAACTTGTTTATTCCGAGGATATATAGGAGCCCGAATCAATGCTCTTCTTAGCAATGACCGTTTTGAGTATAGCAAAAAAAAAAAAACACCTGTAGCAAAATCGTGAGGCACAGCATGACCTTTGGGACCAGGACCCTCGCTATCGCCTTTACGAAACACGAAACAACCATTGTTTGTTTGTTTATTTGAGTTACATTCAGTCTGTAAAATGACAGTTTCCTCCATGCTGAACCTGGAACATATCCCCCAAGTGCAGGATGCAGGTATTTATTTTCGAACAAAAAAGGGAAACAACCCAGAAAAAAAAAGAAGGGTGCAGTAACCACCCCATATTTGACAATACCTCGGTTTCTGAGCACAATGGAAGCCAAGTGTGCCAGACTTGAGTCGGCAGTTCAGTCGAGTTTCGAATGACAGCATTACCCGCTGGTACAGACGAAATTGGGTAGAGGATGAGAGGCAAAATTGACAGCATCTACCTTACTTACCTACATAGGTACTCTACAGTCGCAAAGTACCTAGGTGGGAAATATGGATGCATCCAATCTCCAGCCCGGATCTACTCCCGCAACTTCGTACAATATTATAATGTCGATCCAGGGGTAGCCGGCGCCACTTAGCTTCTAGTCCTAGGCTAGTCTAGTCTAGTCCAATACTACCTAGGCACGCCTATCAAATCCTTAGGCTGTAAAGTTTGGATGCTTGTTGATGGTGGTGACTTGACATTGGCGGGCTAGGAAATGTAAGTTGCACCCGTCGAGTAGTGTGTGCAAGTCAGCGAGACAAGTCATGTTTTCATTGGTTTCCGGGAATTTTTTTACCTTTGGCTTGTGTGGTTTAATGTAGGTACCCTGGTCTGCAGTGGAGTTGGCTGCATAGTAGTGAGTAGTACGTTACATACCACGTCCAACTCGTATATGCCTGCCTGGTTACCTCCGCTGTAAACCCATGACTAAACTACCGGTAGTATTATGATCCTCATGAAAGGTTGAAGGATTGAAGAAAGCATGGCACCTAGCTTTGCAACTCACCTCCCCTTGAGATTGTCTCATGTTATTGGGCCTCTCGCAAGCCTGCCTGTTCCGACCGGCCTTCTTCCAGGCAGGACCCTTCTCGGTCCGAAAATGTCCCCCACAAACTCAAAAAAATAAAATAAAATAGAGTGTGTTTGTTGGTTTTTAAGGGTGGGACATCCCGTCCGGAACATCCATCCATCTCGAGTTACCCGCCGGGAATCCCTGTGATTAGAATATTGTACCGATATGCTGCTATGGTCCATCTGTGAGGGCGGCCCTGGCACTCTTGGCTGCAGGAGTGACGCCTGCTCTCGTCATGCGGCGAGACTCACATACGCGTCTAGGGACGCAAGACTAAGGTACCTAAGAAGGTAATTTTGTTCTTTTTTTTTTGTCGTAGTCTTGCGTATTCGGGATTTTTTGCCATTTCCCTTCCAACCATCCCAATTGTCACGGATCAAGCTAAATGAGACAGAAAGTGAAAGGATCGGTGAATCACAATCTGTGGAGGATCGTCCCAAGGATATTTAAAGAAAGTCCCCTTGGTTAGCACGCCCCTATACATGGTAGGATGAAATGAGAAGGAGACACAGAGACAAAGAGACAAGAAGAAAAAGTCATTCATTGATCCGCCGATTCGGCTCGACGTCCCCCATCCGATCCTAACGAAGGGAGAAAAAAAAATACCCTTCAAAAGGAGTTCGGGTGGCGGTAACTGTAAACCATCCCATCATCGTCGTGTACATCATTTTCAGAGGCACACTGCGTTTATGAGGCAACCAAGCACACTTTTTGTAAGAAAGCCCGTACGATTCCAAAAGCAAGAGCGGGACTAGCACTTGACTTTCGGAGTCCTGTCATCTGTCGTCAGCAAAGGTAAAGTCGAGGTATTCGACAAACCCAACGGAGCCAAACCCCCGCTGCAGTGCTGACTTTGGGAGGGAATTTTGCGTAGGCCTGCCTAGAACTGGTTGAGCTAGTGGGCTAGCGTGTGCGGGCTAGCAGCCTCAACTGTATCCTTCAACGTCCAATATGACTGGTGCCTCACCTTACTCGTTAGGGTTAAATTTGTTGTCATTTTGTTATTTTGCCCACCATTGCAGCTATTACCTTACTAAGTTTCAGAGAGGAAAACAAAATGAACATCGTTTTCCACGGAAGGACCCCCGAGAATAACTGGAGACGATGCAACATTCAGAACAAACTCCCTTGGTCCTGAAGATTAGTTATCCGGGGGATTTTCTCTTCCCCCCCTGCGTCCGCCAAGAACAGCCGCTCGCAACTTTTTACAAAAATAGACGGTCTTTGCAAAACATGCTGCTAGTCCCCTGGCCTGTTCGCCCCGCCTGGTAGCGCCAGTTCAAGGGGCGACGTCAAACAGACATTAATCATATGGCCAAGCTGACGATGCCGTTAGACCTCCCGATGGCGTTTCCGTTCGACTCTCGTCAGAGGACTGTCAGTGCACCTTTGGCACAGCCCTCCCACGCATCACAACACACGATGGAGGGGATGTACGTACCTCCAACTCTCTTTGTTTCTGTTTCGCCGTTCCAGATTGAGTGTATGTAGAGGAGAGGTTTGTTTGTTCAGACGAAGATCATCGCTCTGGGTCCATCCATGACTTGCGTCACTTTGTTCCTGGGAGGGAAAAAAATACCAACCCCAATAGTGCTGTGACGGGGAGGGATACGAGTGCATTTGCTGTATTCACGTACTAACCGTAACTTCACACCCCCGGCAGTAGCTCGATAACCTAACGTAGTCAGTGTGACGGGACCAAACTCCTTCGGGGTTCCAAGTGGCTGAAATATCTATATATGATCTGTCCCAGTCTCTCATGTTGAAAACTCTTAGATTGTTCCCTCATCCTCACAAGCTTCCATCGAACCTTCAGAGACATCCAGAACAACAAACAAACAATATTCTTTATCAAGCCAACTCCGACTATCACCAGCCTCTTTAGTCTAAACTCTATTCCTCAAGGTAGAACGAACAAACAAAAAAGTACACACAACCCAAAAGCCAAAATGCAGCTCTCAAGCCTCCTCGTCTTCGTCGGCGCCGTCGCCGCCCTCGACATCCCGACCCACGTCAGCCGCGACGCCCCGACCAAGGTCGAGCGTGATCTGGCCACCATCTCGCGCGTCGTGACCGACGTCGACGGCAAGATCAAGGACCTGACCGACAGCATCAAGAACTTCAACGGCGACCCCTCCGGGCTCTCCAAGGCTTCGTCGACCTTGACGTCGACGCTCAAACAGGGCGCCAGCGACGTCAACGCCGGCACCTCCATCACGCTCAACGAGGCCATCACCCTGCAGGCTCAGGTGTCTGGCCTCCAGAGCGACTCCAACAACCTCATCAGCGCCCTGACCGACAAGAAGAAGGCCTTTGAGGACGCCAGCCTCTGCGGCGTCATCTACCAGCAGTCGGGCGACCTCGGCACCAACGCAAAGTCCCTCATCGACGCCGTCGTCTCAAAGGTTCCCCAGGACGTCCAGTCCCTCGCCCAGCAGGTCGCCTCGGGCTTCAGCAAGACCCTCATGGACACCCAGGCTCAGTTCGCCCCCGGCAACTGCACCAACAAGGGCACCGCCGCCGCCGTCCCCGCCGGCTCCCCTGCCGCCTCGGGCACCGGCTCCGTCGGTGGTGGTGCCTCGAGCAGCTCCCCCACCGGTCAGCCCGTCACCGCCGGTGCTGCCACCTTTGCCGCCCCGGTCGGCTTCGTCATGGCCCTCGCTGCCGCCAGCTTTCTTTTGTAAATAGCATACTTTGCAGCGTTGCGTTGATGGGGACGGGGTTTCAATGCTTTTTGACAAAGTATGCATCCGGTTCCACGAAAAGGTTTATTTCTGTTCACGAGAGAGAATCTCTTGTTGGATTGAAGGGAGTGTAAGAGATCCACAAATTAGAGCGTCCTCATGAGCTGTTTTGATAGTGTCTTGGCTTTTTTCTTCTTCTTTTGTTTAGCTTTCCTCAAGTTGATATCACATAATAACCATTGCCATTACGTACCGCCTCGATATGCATTTGAGGTGTTCATAACCTTTGCCTTTGCATTAGAAATTCCAGTGTATGAAAAAAGTTTCATTTTTGTATACCCATTGAAACCAAGTGTTCAAAGAGAACTGCGCGAGGAAGTAGGTACGAGAAAGTAGGTATAAGAATTAAATGGAATAAGTCGCCATATCTCACCTCACCCACCACCGCCAAAGTCTGCATTGTACTGTACCCCGATGCAGAAAAAACACAGTGGGGCCTCTTGGTCCAAGTCATCACCTGAATATCCTCTTGCCTCCAGTCTTGACCGGAAACCTTTCCACGCCGTTCTTCTGTTGTTCCTGCCAGACTCTGAGGGACCCTATTCCCTGGCTCTGGGCGGACGCTTGGTAGCGACGTACTGCTTCTCTGAGGTGATCCGGCCGCAGTGGACCTCGGGGAGGCTCTCGTAAAATAACTTCCCGCTTCTGGCGATCTCTCTCGTCGATACGACTAGCAAAGCTCGCGGATGCAGCACCACCTTCGGTGAAGGAGTTGTTGAGCGTTGCACTGCTGTCGCCCTGGCTTGCAGCCGCTGCCTCTTCGGCGGCCTCCTCCTCTGCTGCGGACATGACCTTTCCTGGCCATGGAATTTCTTCGCCGACTTCAAAACTTCCGTCCTCGTTTTCCGTCACAGGAGCGGCCTGCACCTCCTCCCCACTCGCGATCCACTCGGCCTGCACCTGGCGCGCTATCATTATTATATCGCAAAGATAGAACTTGGTGACTGTGCGGACAGCCGTAACCACCTGTAGTGGCACTGACTGTGATACAGTTGCGTTTACAATCTATGGTCAAGATGAAACAGGTCAGGAAATGGGCACACGTCAAGTATAAACTTGTATCGACCAGACTTACACGCCGAACGACAGGGTCCGGCAGCTTGGCCGCCCTCCAGTTGGAATATCTGTCAAACTGGTCTGCGTCCATGCACCGCGTAAGCATTGCACGCAGACGCTTCTCCTCCTGCGCCTGCGCCTCGGACCGCTTGGCCGAAGTGATGCTCATGTGCACGTTATCCTCATTGTCCTCCTCCTCCTCGGCGTGCTCCTCGCCGCCCTTTCCGCCACCGGCCACGCTCTTGTCAGCAGCACCACCCCCAGCGCCTCCGCCGGCCGAGGGGGCAGCGCTTGAGCCCGTGACCTTTGCCAGCTCCGCCTCGCGCGCCTTGTCGGCCTTTGACTTGCGGCCGCGCTTCTTCTTAAGAAGCGGACCGACGCCGCTGCCGACGGCGCTGACCTGGCTGCCCGAAACGATGCTCATGTTGTCGGAGAAAGCCGACGGGGAGCGCGGGCCGCCCATGTCTTCTGGCGGGAACGAGGTCTGGCGGAGCGGGTGGGCGGATCCGGGCGGGACCGAGGTCACCGACATGGTCGAGGCCTTGCGGCGCTTGTTGGCGGATGGGGCGGTGGTGCCGTCGCCCGATATCGATGGTCGCTTCTTGTTGCCGATGACGGCCGACGCGTTGTTCCTGAGGGCTGCCGCGGTGAGAGGTAGCTGGCTGTTGGACGGCTGCGGTGGTGAGAGCGCGATGGGCGACTGAGTGTAGGCTGGTGGAGACGCCATCGTATTTCCCACTCTAAACGGAAAATCCCGTCAATAGGCGACTCACCGACAACGGATATCGATAATACTAATCAAGGCGCTGCTTGTGGCCAGTGCGCAGAGATATCCTATTTTGGTTCGTGAATGACTAGGAGTGGGTGGAGAGTAGGTAGGCAGTTTTTACCACGTAGTCGTGAATTGCAAGGATGTTTGTCTTGTGTGATGTGATGTTGAAGCTCGCGACACTAAAGCTCCTGTGGATCACCGTGCACGCCCCAGAACTTGACGTGACGTGCGGCAGAATTGTACTGGTGGTACAGTACCGGTAGAGTACCTGGCATTGAGGCTTGGCGGTTGCTTGGGTTCGAAAAAAAAAGTGAAACCATGCGCGGCCGCGGCTCTGCCAGTTGCTTCTCTTGGTAGCATCTGAGCACCCCACAAGCTCATCGAGCTAAGCTCTGTTGGGGGAAGCGTGCAGCTGAAGAAGGCGAAGAAAAAAAAAAAGGTCACCCCACCTTTTTTTCCGTTGTGCTCCAAGTCAGTTAAGGTACATGCAAGCGAATTTTTGGAGAAAGCGAGGGCCGACGGGACACCTGGGCTCTTCGGGATGGTGGCCACCCGCGGTAAGATGGGAATTTTTCAGGGTCTAGACTTGACTCGAGATTGGTGGGAAACATTGTCATGTTAGACCTACTACATCAGGTCAGACAAAACCCAAATTTGGTTTTATACCAACTTTTGCTAGTTTCGTCCAACCCACTTCTAAGTTAATCTGCTGTTTTACTAGAACCCTTCAGGATTCATCAAACTGCACGAAATATCACATACATCTACCCAATTGACCGACATCACCAATTAGAGAAATTACCTGCGCTGAATCTTGCGTCATGGGGAGGGCCGACGATCGGACCTCACCTGCTGTGAGCTCGAGCTCGGATAACAGCGGTACAAAACGAAGCCGCAAGCACCGAGACGATGAGCCCGTCGCGGGTGCAACAGAGCACACCAAAAAGAAACACAAGAAGCGCAAGTCAGACCACGGTGTCAATGGAGTCATCAAGACCGCACACAGGAGGCTGAGTCTGAGCAATGCCGCCCGCGACCCCCGCGACGAGCCCCCGCCGAAGCCCAAAAAGAAGCCCGAGGCCCCGACGAGGTCACCAAGCCCCGTCATAGACTTTGATGGCTTGAGCAGGCCAAGTGCGTCTTATATCCCTCCTGTTTTCCGTTACTCCTACAATATTGCTCTTGTAGCCTCTTGGAGCGTCTCGACTCTGCTCGCAACATTCTCACTGACATGACAATCCTCATTTAGGCGTCGGGACCCGAGAAAGACTGGAAGAGACCCCGGAGCAGGCGGCGGAGCGGCTGGAACGCATGCGAGGGGCCGTCAGGACTCTGCTGGAATGTGTCGGCGAAGATCCGGACCGGCAGGGCTTGCTGGCCACGCCCGACAGGTACGCCAAGGCTCTGCTCTTCCTCACCAAGGGCTACCAAGAGAACATAAAGGACATTGTGAACAATGCCATATTCCATGAGGGGCACAACGAAATGGTCATCGTCAAGGACATTGAGGTTTTCAGCATGTGCGAGCATCATCTGGTGCCGTTCACTGGCAAGGTGAGGAAAATTCATACATTATTGTTTGGAAACAAACATTGGACAATCTGCTAAAACTTGCTCTCATCTTGCTACGTACAGATGCATATAGGCTACATTCCTGCCAACTCAGTTATTGGACTTTCAAAGCTGCCCCGTATTGCAGAGCTCTTCGCGCGCCGTCTGCAGATCCAAGAGCGTCTGACCAAAGAGGTGGCGAATGCAATCTTTGAGGTGCTCAAGCCTCAGGGTGTTGCCGTGGTGATGGAATCCAGCCATTTGTGCATGGTGACGCGCGGTGTGCAAAAGACGACCGCTACAACCATCACCAGCTGCGTCCTGGGCTGCTTTGAGGGTCGGGAGAGGACACGCAATGAGTTCCTGAGCCTGATTGGTGTCAACAGGCACTGAGTGGTTGGGTCAGGGCAGATGGCGCTGTCGTGATGCATGTTAAAAGGCTCGTACAGGGCGTACAGGGCTGGTGGGCAAGAGTATGCTGTGTGTTCCGTTTAGTTCTGTTGCTTACGGCGTTCAAGGGTGGGTACTTCGGATCTTTTTCTTGGGGTTTTAGGTGGGAACTGGATTTCAACATCGTATAAACCGGGCAGATACACCCCCGGTGGTTTGCAATTTTCGCACTCGGAGTTTGCTATGAGAGTTAGTCTAAGTCTAGACGTCGGGCTCAACGCCCCAACACTTATGATATTTAGCGTGATCGAAACAAAATGGGATTTATAAACATTGATGGTTTTGGGTATCAGGATGATTGTGCAGAAGCGAGAACAAGATGCTCAAGTATCAGAGCAAAAAGGCATGCAAATCATGACACTCTCCGCACAACCTTCCCTACCTCGCCCCTACCAACAGCGTCCACCCTCGGCTCCACCACCTTCCAGATCTCTTCAGAAACAGCCTCGACCGACGGACTGGCATCGATCACGTGCAGGTCCTCCTCCTCCTGCCGAACCCTCTCCTCTCGCTGGCCGCCGCCACCTGCCTCAACCCGACCCATGCTCAGGCCCCAAAAGAGCTCACGGACCCGGCGCTGCATCTCGGCCCTCTCGTAGAGCTCGTCGCCCCAGCCGCCGCGGGCCTTGGCCTGGTCCTCGGTCAGGTCCAGGAAGAGGACCAGGTCCGGGCGCGGAAGGCCGACCTCGGGCGCCCGGGCCCACGAGAGCGGCAGGGCCGGGTTCTGCTTGGCCGCGCTGTAGACCATGCCCGAGTAGTAGTACCTGTCGCAGAGCACCGTCGTGCCGGCTGAGAGCAGGTCGGTGATTTGTTTTCTGGAATATGGGGGGTTTTTTTTGGTTTGTTTTGTTTTTGTTAGTGAAATAAAATGTGACTATGTGTTTCTTCTATGCGCATTTTACAATTTGAGTGATAATTTTGTAGGGAGAATAAAGCTCCCAGAGTAACAAGGAGATACAACACTTACGCTGCCTCCCATCTGTTTGCGCTAAAGAGCAAGTGAATGACATGGTCGTCCATGTCTACCTGGCTTTTCAGGTATCCGTCGATCATCTGACCAATGGGCGTAGTCCTGTCAGGAAACCTCATCATCTTGACATTACGCCCAAGCTCGAGGAACCGCTTCTCCAGCAGCTGGACTTGCGTCGTCTTGCCGCTGCGGTCGAGGCCCTCGAGCACGATGAGCGCCCCACGCACGGGGGTTGTCTCGCCGCTTGTTGAAGTCATGCTGAGCCGGTCTCCAAGCTCTAGGGAGAAGTGTGTGATAGAAAAAGAAAAAAAGGAAAAAAAAAGAGAACAAGACAAATATGCGTCAAAGTGGAAGGGATGATAGTCGATGACTGGGAATATGGATTGAACAGCTGTGAATTGAGGATCCGGCTGCTTCCTTGAGCTTTGAGTTAATTTGTAACTGAAAAAAAATTTTCCGACGAAAACAGGAGGACTACACTAGTCGATTGGCACACTTCCAAATACTTATACGACGACCAATGCATGCATCCCACAGTTTTGTCTCCTGATGTTTGCTCTCCTGATATTGTACCCCGCCACCAGGCAGGCTTTCAAATGCCTAGAGTAAGTCACGTGATTATAGTTTATCCTGATGCCAGCATTGTCAAAGACTGAGAACGTTAAACTGTGGAGGCTTGGGTCAACAAGAAAGTCACTTGCAAATATATGCTGTCCTAAACAGGGAAAAAGAACAAGAAACTGTAGCGCATCACATCAAAAGTCCAGATCCCCACGCCAATAAATCAAATCCCATGGCCAATATTCAGTACAGTACCCAGAAATCCCTTTTGACGCCTTGTAAAACTCCTTGAAACCAACGTCATCCCTGTGTCCCACATTAACATAGCCAACCAAGAGACTCGAGGCCAAAAGAAGCGCTCAAGTCGTCAAAGATGCAAAAACAACATGAACGTGATGTCATGAGGCAAGAATTTCTGGGGTTGGTTGCAGAGCCTCGACTGCTGGCTCTGTTATGGCCTCGGGCTTCTCCTCAACCGCAAGGCTTACGGGGGACGGGCTAGCTGGGGTTTCGGGTTCAGCGTCATCCCTTGAGCTTCCGCTCTCCCACAGCTCAAAGCTCTCGCCAGTGCCCTCTACAGGTTGCAACAGCGCAGCTTGCGGAGCAGGCTCATCTCTCCTACTCATCAGCGCGTCAACCGAGATATCAGCATCGAGCTCTGGCGCAAACTCGAACTTGGCTTTGCCTTTGCTGTTGATGTCATCGTAGCCCCTTGGCTCTTCGTCACCATGAACGGTTTCGGCATCCTCATCGTCGACGTACTCTCCAGGCACGAGGATGAATGAGTCACTACCGCAGCCATGTGCATAGTAGTCCGCAGCGTTCATCTCGGTAAGAGGTCCACGCATCTTCTCGACAAGCATGTCGTCCTCGCTGCGCCGGGTGCGAACCTGGCTGACGTCATCAGCTGGCGGGATGTTCTCCTTGTCCCGACCCTCTGCACGCTCCCGGACCGCCTTTAGCTCGCTCTCCTCATCACTGCTGATGTCGAGGACGCAGGTGCTGTGCTGCAGCAGGTTGGTCATCTCCTGCTCTGGTGTGTCCTCGTGAATTTCGAAAGACCACGAGCTGTCCAGGGAATCATAAAGATCAACCACGGGGGCCGCCGGTACATTGTGACGTGATGCGTAGTTTGAGACAGTGCCCTTGAGGGCGGCGTCCAAAGAGAATGGTGCTGCTGCGCCACGACCGCTGCTCTTGCCGAATGATGGAGGGTCCACGCGCGTGAAGGGGCTAGCTGTGCGGCGGCGATTGGACAGGATGCCGACGCGCTTGCTACCCCGAGTCGGAGAACGGCCTGCAGGTGCTGAGAGGGGAGCAGAAGATGATACGGACGAGTTGATCTTTGCGATGGGCGACCTAGACTGGATGGTACTTCTTGGCCGCGCAATCGGCCTGCTGATTTTGTTCAGAGATGGTGTCGTCGTGTTTGGCGAAATGGAGCTTCCGCTGCTGGCCTTGGTCAAGATGAAGGTGGAGGGTTTGAGGCAGTCATTGGAAAAGAAGCTATCGGCACCCTTGGACCTCTTAGCGAATAGGGCCGGGTCGACATTCTCCGAATCGTCTGTATCAATAGAATCGGCCTTTCGCTTGCCACTGCTGGCAGGAGAGAAAGCTACGGAAAGCATTCAGCAAGTCAGCATCGCAAGTTCGCACGATCATTCGCCAGTGATGAAATGACGCCCCGAAAACCACTCCACCGGACATGTAGCGAAAAACAAAACGGTTATGCATGCAATAGTACAAGAAATGAAACCGACAAAGCACAGATTGTTTTGGGGGTGCGTGCGATTGACTGGGCGATACACGAAACGGAAGCTAGGAGAAATGTGTCGCATACCATTCTGTCGATTCTTCAGACTTGTCAAACCCTGCAGTCGGGTTCCGTCCAGAGGAGCAAATGGCTGACGAGGAATAGTGCTGGCCATTGTCAAATAGATGGGTAGGCAAACAGGTGATGGTATGCAGCGTGTCGTTCAGGACAAGCAGAACGAATTGATTTGCAACCGAGAAGCTGTAGGGCCAACTCTAGTGCAGCTGTTTGCTACCTGAATCGCGAAGCTTCCTTGGAAAATGTCAGGTATGTTTGTTTGTTTATCGCCTCAAATTGAATACTAATGCGGTGGTAATAGTAAAGTCGTCAAAAAAGAGGAAAAGAGGGGCGAGAATTGGTAGTATGCGGGCACACGTCTTCTTATTATTGCAAGTAGATGACGAGGAGGGAGGTTTTAGGTGGTCTTGGATTCAGTGGCAAGCGGTCTCTCAAATGGGCCGGGCGTGGCGGAGGGGGTGGCCGCTTTGGACGAGGCCCAGACGCGATTTTAATTGTCGCAGCGGTGTGTAGTAATAGTAATTAACCAGACACGCCGCGATAGGTCTGTGAGAGGTGTGTGACAAGCGCAGCGTCCTCGATTTGATCGATTACGCTGTACAGAAAAGTTGTATCAAACAATTATTGAATGAATGAGAAAGTATCGCCAACGACAGCAAGAAAGTGATCTTTGTCGAATGGTACGAGGGATAGAGTTGGACAGATGTGCTGGTTGTCGGACAGGTCGAGGCCAAAGTTGAAAAAGGGGGGAGGGGAATCAATCAATCAATCAATTAATTGACTGGCACTTACACGCTCAGACCTCCGACGGGTCTCCTGCAGCCAAAACCTATAATAGGCTGTCTTGCTTTACGTGCCGGGACGTGGTAAAACTCTATGGAGTAACGCGTAGGGCGTAGTTTTGGCGTTTGGGCCAACAGGATTTCGTTCCTGTCTAAAGTGGAGCTTGGGCCAGCTGCGCCAGCCAAGCAAATCAGGGAAACACAGCGGACAGCTCCAATTTCATGCAAATGCAGCAAGGGAAGGTGTCCGCGGATTTTATTTGCTAGGAGCTGGATCCAGCAAGCGCCGGACAGAAGCAAGGCATAATTACTTTGTCTTTTCCTCTCTTTTTCTACCAGGAGTATTTCTTGTGCAAGGTAGCTCAAGTCTCATTCTTGTGTTGCATCAATTCTGTCGTGTCTGCACGTAATGCCAGCAAATCAGGGGCACTATAGTACAGACTGAGCACAAGCAGGCGGGAGGCGGCTAGCGCAGGACAAGTGGCATACTGGGCAGATTCGCCTCTCAATAGGCTTTTAACGATGGCTTGACGAGGAACGCAAGGGACCAGGTAGGAATCAATACTGTAGCGACTTTACTTCCCGGTAAAAAGAGTTTGAACAATGGTTAGGTAGGTATCCACCCCCTCTTTCGGGATTGACTCCAGCATTCTCCAGTACAGAGTAGGTACTCAAGTACTGTTGTAGTATAGTACAGTAAGAAAGTCATCCTGCAGATTGCATTGCCAGCTGGCCCGCATTGAATGGGGAAATGCGGTAGGCAAATGGGGAAGCTGCTTTCTTTGGCTACCAATCAACGCGTCAAGAGTTGAGGCACTTCTGAACTCATCCCTGTTCACGACAAGTCCGGTGAAATCTTGACCAAGGGCGTCCCGGCACAACGCGAACATCGCGAAGATCGCGTGTGGCAATTAAAATCCCCGCCAAAATCCGCCCTTGTTGGAGCCTTGCCGGAGTTTTCTTTTCTCTGCTTTCGGGGAGCCCTGCAGCTGTGCAGCCTGGATTTCATGTCATGGAATCTGGGTTGTCTGGATCCCTCTTCAATTACCACCACAGTCCAGCATTCATCTACCGGTATTGCTATCTTCTGTAGAAGATGATGCAGCTTCAAAAATTCTTACAGACCGGAATTGCCAAGATATGATTGATGCAGACTCAGACATCTGCGAAAAAAGCCAGGGGCTGTCAAGGTACAGACAGGTACAGTACGCATCATAGTTTGTCAATTGCTGTGCTAAAACTAGGCACCCAAGGCACCATCCACACTACTGCCAATCAAACGCCCGCTAGACAGACTGACTAGGTTGGATTGGTTTCCTTTCCGTTCTCTTATGCACAGCACTTTGTCTTCCGGTAGTACCTAGCATGTACCTAGTATTTATGTGCTACGTGAAGACCAAAGCATACCACAGGTCAAGTGACTCACTTGATTCCATCCCAAGGCAAGGCTTTGGCCAGAATCAAGCCAACTCTAAAGGAATGGTGCATGCCGATGCGATCCATCCTTGGAAACCCCCAGCCACAAAGCCATCCTTTTCTCCCCTTATGTCATACCAGGCATTATTTCCCGGTGGTACAGGTGCTTCCCAAACTTCTTTGTACCATCCCGAGGCTGAGTCTGGTGATATGAGCGTTTCAAAACTGGCCTGGGGCTGACAGCAGAAGATGGTCGCGTTGGCTGCAGCCGCCATGTTATTGTCGTCAGTCTTGCTACAGATGCATTGATGCGTTGGCACTCGATTGGCTCTCAGATAAACTGCTATCTCTTGGGGCGACCAGCTTTGCCTATCATTCCCTTTTTTTTCCTCTTCCCACTTTCAAGCTTCGTGTTGAATCTACGCCCAGAACCCAGTTCTAGTTCTAGTCTAGTACAGTCCAGAAATGGATTAGAAAGGAAGGTCTGGGAGGATGTAGAGATATCAACGGATATCCTGCGTCAGGTACTCTTGAGACATCAGTACATAAGGTAGCTAGCTGTCTTGGATTTGTCTGCCTCAGGCAATCAAGCACCTCCTCCAATACACCATCGGTGATTTCTGATTACCGTAGAAGCAAGCCACTCTAGCCTGCCCGAAACGGGGTCTACCACCGGCTCGGAACTGCAAGTATCAGTGTCAACCCAGAGCAGCATCAGGCAGCAGCCCCACCTATAACAAAGTTATCAGTCATACACCGATATAGATATGCCCATATTTCCCTATCAAACTCCTAAATGAGACTCTGCTCGGCCTGGGAAGCCTTGTTGTGATGCCTTGGTGGTAGTCTACTCCTAATTATAAGAATATTATCTACATCTACAAAGTTATAATTTTATACGCTCTATATGTTATCAAGACTGACAAGGCGTTTTACACTTGACTATACGTTCTATCTATGTCTATGACTTCTTACGATCTTCCTTTGCTTGTTATACATTTTCACCGGTAGAACAGTATCATCCGAAACAACCTACCAAAGGTCCTAAAGTAACCAACAAGGCCGATTCCCTCCTTGTCGTGCCTGATCTGTGCGCAGTTAGTGTGGATGGTATGCAGGGTTTACATCATACAGGCTCTTGGGTGTGACTCAGAAGATGGCTTCGAAAAGCTGGGATGGGAATAGCCTACTGGTGCCTGGAATCAAGTTGCCTGTCTTTATCGCGTGCTTCGAAGGATACAAGTACAAATGATGCATGGTATCTTGTCTATAAAGCTTTGGAAAGCTCCCTTCGTTGGAAACCCGTGCTTGCTGATTCTTAACTCATCATTCTTGCCCCCTTTCCTTCACCTCCCAGTATTCCCTTCCCATACACGTCCATCCTACCGTCAATATGAGGACCGTGGCGAAACGTCCCATCCGGGACTACGAGACAGAGGACAGCGAAGACGAAGAGCCGGATGACACGCAGAATACCGAGCAAAAGGACCAAGATGAAGCTGATACTGTCACTGAAGAGGAGAAGCGCAAGCGGGAGGATCTTGAGAAGGCACCTATGAGGGCCGAACTCATGCATCTTGATAAGAGATGGACCAAGAAGTGCAAGGCTTACTTTGCAGAGCCAAAGGAAGATGAAGAGATCCCCGACCAAAAGGTCAACTGGTGGAGTCAGTTTGCTCTCACGATCACTCGCGTCTATGACACTCAAAACAGGTTTGTGATCGAGACCAGCCTGAGCGTCAACTCGCCTGCCATCAAAGACGTTCTCCGCGACGTCATTGGTGAATTTCCTGGCATCTCGTTCCATACAAAGGACATATCTCTCAAGTTTGACCCCAAGGTTCTATATCACTACTATCCTGAACTCAGGAAGAGGACCGAGGAGCTCAAGAAGGAAGAGCCCGAGTCTGAAAGCGCAGCCCACATGGGTCTCCTGATGGAATTTATCAGCGATCACTTTGCCGACGAGATCAAGGAGGTTGAGAATCTGAAGCAGCGAGGACTGATAACATATCCTCTTCTTTGGACTATCTTCAGACCTGGTATCATGCTGTACTCAACAGTTCTGGGACAGAGTCGGGCCTTTAAGCTTCTTTCGTACGACTACGTCAACACCAGATGCGGTCCGGCGCTGCAGCTGGCTGGCCAATACGTCGACTTTGACGGCGACGACTTTGGTCTCCGCGTCTCGCACCTCCAGATCCCAGAGCTGGGTGGTGCCATGCCCATTGACACATTGCCTGTCTTCCCCATGTCGTTCCATCCAAACCCCGAAGCTGTTAAAAAGTTTTTGCTTGAGCGCGGGCGCAAGTTTGAGGCCCATGCCGGGCAACATTTTGTTGAGTACCGTGGCATCGCCCTTGACGAGGAACAAAACCGCTTCAACATCGACAGCCGCACCATGATTGACTGCTTCACGCACCACCGTATCAACGGCAACACGTCGTTCAGTGTCACGCCGTTCCCAAGCTCGCTGGCAACGCACGAGAAGAACCGCAGGAGGAAGCAGAAGCGCAACGCCAACGAGGCCGAGCTCGTTACGCCCGGCGAGAAGACATACACGACCCTGACGGACGACCAGTGCATCTTGGCGTCGGCTCTGGTCCGCGGCTTCTCGTTTGCGGAGAAAAGGTTCTTTGACCTCTTCATCGACAGTGTCCGCCCCATCGACTGGAACGCCGGCTGCTTCGAGCAGCTGGTCCTGCCGGACAGCCAAAAGGAGCTCGTGCAGGCGCTGGTTGCGGAGCACACGCAGCGGGCGGCCGACTCGTTCGACGACATCGTCAAGGGCAAGGGCAAAGGGCTGATCCTGGTTCTGCACGGCCCTCCCGGTGTGGGTAAGACGCTGACGGCCGAGTGCGTGGCCGAGTTCTCGCGTCGCCCGCTCTACATCGTGTCCTCGGGCGACCTGGGCACGTCCGCCGCAGCGCTGGACGACCGGCTGGCGCGCACGCTTGACCTGGCCAGCGCGTGGAAGGCGGTGCTGCTGATCGACGAGGCCGACGTGTTCCTCGAGCGGCGGTCGCTGCACGACATGGAGCGCAACTCGCTCGTCAGCATCTTCCTCCGCACGCTCGAGTACTACAGCGGCATCTTGTTCATGACCACCAACCGCATCAAGACGTTTGACGACGCCTTCAAGTCGCGCATCCACGTGCCCCTGCGCTATGGCGACCTGCCCGCGTCGAGCCGCGTCCGCATCTGGCGCAACTTTCTGGATGCGGTGGACGGCGGCGTCGATATTGACGACCAAGGGTACGACAAGCTCGCCGAGGGGGATTCCAACGGTCGGCAGATCAAAAACGTCGTCAGGACGGCAAAGAGCCTCGCGGCCTACAAGAGGCGGAAGCTGGATTTTGAGCAGCTCAGACAGGTCATGGAGATCCAAATGGCTTTCGAGGATGACTTGACCCTGACTGGGGAGGATGCCGAAATGACTGATTAATGAATTTGGAGGCGTTTTTTTTTGTTTTAGTCATTTCTTGTGAAGTTTGGATTATGGCAGGCGTATTGTC
>JAVHJQ010002124.1:0-11589 GCA_031306095.1 Pyricularia sp. CD86 | reverse complement strand
CGCACCGCTGTCATCTTGGACCGATGCCGAGCATGCTGCGGTGGCGCCGGCGTCCGCGAATCGCGCTGCAATACCTGGCAGTCGTATTCGCAGCCCTCTCCCTCTTTCTGCTTGCTCTCCCACCCGACCACCCCATAATCCTCTCGGCCCGCCTCGCGACGCACAAGTTTCTCTCCCACTTCCCCACCTTGTACAATAATGACAAGTGGATCTTTCGGCCCTCGCAGTTCCCCGTCGACATGCGCGGGGATGTCGCGACGATCCTCAAGACCGGGTACGGGACTTGGAACCGCCTCCCGGCGCAGCTGGAGGCGCTCGGCTGGGCGTTGAACGAGACGCGCGGGCAGGGGCAGAGTATAATGGTCGTCGGGGATTATTCCTCGCACTTCCAGTCGGATCAGCACGACTTTTCGGTGCACGACATGCTTGCGGCGGCCGAGGGAAGTGATGCGTTGTACGGAATGGAAGGCGGCAACCGGCTGAAACTGTACCACAGGTTGAACGATGCCATCCGTTCGGGAGAGGATGATGTTGTTAACCAATTGAACAAGGAACATGGTTGGGAGTTGGATGCTATGAAGGTGAGTTTCCCACCGCGAGGGGCAGAGGCAAAGCAGTGCGATGGGCGGTCAACTAATCAGCTTGAACCCGTTATGAAGTTCATTCCGGCCCTAGAGAGAGCATGGAAAGTGTTTCCCAGAAAGAAGTGGTATTTGATGCTCGACGACGACACATACGTCATCTGGCCGTCGCTAAAGCTTATACTGGGCCATCTGGACCCTTCGAAGCCACTCTATGTAGGCAATGCGGTTGGTGATTACAAGAAGAGGTTCGCCCACGGCGGCTCAGCAATTGTCATCTCGGGAGAGGCGATGCGACGGCTCTTTGACCATCGACCGGATGTCGTGCGATCCGTCTACGTAGATTCCCTGACGGAAAAGTGGGGTGACCGACTACTGGCACAGGCGTTCCTCAAGGTCGGCATATATATCGAGGAGCGGTACTCGCGCTTCTTCAACGGAGAACGGCCACGAACAACACGCATCACGGCCGATAAGTTCTGCGCCCCGCTGTCCTCCTTCCATGCGCTCGCAAGGCCGGGTCAGATGCTCGAGGTTGGCGAAAAGTTTCGGGGCATCACGACACCCGTCTTCTGGGGCCAGCTCTGGCGGTTGTACGGCCAGCCTGACTTCCGACATCTGCGCCAGGAGGATGCCATAAATGAAGGGGCAGATCACGTGGGGCTGCTCGACGAGAGAGTGACAACCAAGAAAAAGGTCAAGTCACCAGAAAAGTGCCTCCGCCATTGTAACCATACGAGGAGCTGCTTGGCTTGGAGGTGGGAGCAGGAGACGAAGACGTGTCATCTGGCCCCGTGGTTCATCATAGGGGGTGAAAACGGGTCGCTCCAATCGGGAGTAAGCTCTGGTGTGAATATTGCCAGAGCGAAGAAACTGCAAGAAAAATGTCAAAGGCGTGGGGTAATGATTTCGGACATGTAATGGGATACCTGGGTGGCTACCCATACGCAGCTTGTTTTGTCGCGTCCAGACTTGTTTTGTTATTTTGTTTCCTTCTGTTTTTCTTTCTTTCTTTTGTTCTGATTGTCTCGCTGTTTATTTCTTAGACCATTTGAACGATAGTGATACCCACCTATGATTTAGTGGACAGCGGCTCTACTCTTGTCGCACTGAAAAACAAAAGAGCTTCGAGAGTGCACTGACTGACTCTCCTTGCTACTTTTTTTTTTAAGAAACCCCCCCCCCAAAAAAAACCCTTATTTTCCGATGCGTCTCATGACGTTGCGAGTATAGTACAGTATGTTTGGCACTCTCGACTAGGCAACTCCGGATCCAATGATTATTGAACTCGGTGTGTCGGGGTTGCAGATCGCTCCGTTAATTTGACAGGTCGGAAATTGCCCCTCCCCCGCGGCGATGACGCACCAATTTGCCTACGCTGCCTTACCAAGCTTACCACAGCAGGTACGTCGGGTTTGACGTCAATGTGTTTTTGACGGCGCGGTTCTCGCTGTCTGTGTGTATGAGGATGCAGGCAAAAAAAAGTCAATTTCATAATGGATTCAAAAACTTTTGATATATGTATACTTTTTTTTCGGTTATGAAGAATATCGACGATCGAATTGCAGATCATGGTCAATCAATGAACCACCTCAGTGCTTGACCGATTTGCCTAACCCTAGTTCTCGTATATTTACTTTATTTCCGTACGTACCTCCCTTATGCAAGGGTTTTGTTGGAGTCTGTTCACATCAGTTGTCATTGCCCCTCCCGCGACTTTCCCAGTGCGATCTTGGCTTTTTGTCTGGACTAGTGGCAATTCCGTTCCCGCATTCTGGCGCTGGCGACAGCCACTTTTTGGCAAATGCCCAAATCCCGGCCTAAGGTAGGTAGGTAAGCAAGCAACCTGTGCAGATCCATCTCTGCCGTGGATAAACTCCACCGCCTTGCCCGCTTTTGAGACCCAACATCAGCCAAGACTGAAGCCCTTCCACATCTCGCGACAACCGCAAGTCTATTCCTGTTGCCGCTCCCTCACCTGAATACCGCCGTGGGATCAAACCTCTCGTACCGAACCTAGACGAAAACCCTCACAAAAGCTGAGACGAATCACAATACTCTCAACGAAAAAAAAATAGTCTATAGTTGGTGTAACGCAATTACAGAGAAATAGCAACATAAAGAAAACAAGAAGAAAAAACACCGCATTTTCACAAATAAACACGTCAATCATAACCCCCCAAGACTTGCAATCATGGCGGATTCGACACCCACCCAGAACCCCCAAGCCACCGGTAGTAGCTGGACCGCTTTCTTGAAGGTAAAAACCCCCCCAACTTTTGTGCATATGGACAGTTTACGGCCGCGTCGCAAGGGCGACGAGCACTAGGATTGGCGTTGACCAAACAAACCCCACCACGCACAGTCTATCGCCTCTTTCAACGGAGACCTCTCCAGTCTGACCGCTCCGCCTTTTATTCTGTCCGGCACCAGTTTGACCGAGTTCAGCTCGTACTGGTGCGAGCATCCGTCACTCTTTGCCGCGCCCGCCAAGGAGTCGGACCCGGAGAAGCGCGCCCTCCTCGTGCTCAAATGGTTCATTTCCACCCTGAAGCAACAATATGCCAGCCGCAGCGAGCAGTACGGCAACGAAAAGAAGCCTCTGAACCCTTTCCTAGGGGAGCTGTTCCTGGGCAAATGGGAGGACGAGGCCGGTACTACGGAACTGATCAGTGAACAAGTCAAGTAAGAGTCCTGGTGGCTAGGCACGAAGCCTTATTGGCTTGTTCGAGTCGCTCAAAGCTGAAGTGTAGAAGAACCGCCAAGTGTTGACAAATTGTTTACTTGCAGCCACCACCCGCCAGCAACGGCCTACAGTATCACCAACGTGCCCACCGGCGTTCGTTTGGAGGGATACAATGCACAGAAGGCTACCTTTAGCAAGACCATCAACGTCAAGCAAATCGGACATGCGGTGCTGACGGTTCCGGTTCCGGGCTCAACCCCAGAGGCCCCCAAGAAGGAGACCTTCTTGATTACGCTTCCCTCGCTTCATATCGAGGGTTTGATTTTCGGCTCTCCTTTCGTAGAGCTAGATGGAGCAACGTACATCACCTCGTCCTCAGGCTACACCTGCAAGATCGACTACAGCGGCAAGGGCTGGCTGTCGGGCAAGAAGAACAGCGTCACGGCTGTCATGTACCCGACAGGCAAGGAGAAGGATGTCCTGTACAACGTTACTGGCCAGTGGACCACGACGTTCGAGATCCATTCGGGCCCTGCCAAGCAAAACAAGTCCTCGAAAGTGGTCGACACTTACACAGCCTCAGAGCACCCGACCAGCAAGTTGATAGTTGCACCTATCGAGCAGCAGCACCCTCTTGAGTCGCGCAGGGCGTGGGCCAAGGTTGCGGCGGCAATCGCAAGGACCGATCTTGAGACTGTGCACGTTGAGAAGAGTAAGATCGAGCAGGCGCAGCGCGACCTGCGCGCTAAGGAGAAGGCCGAGGGTCGCATGTGGCAGCGACGTTATTTTTCGATCCGAACGGATGCGCCGGATGAGGTGTTGACCTCGCTGGGTCCCGTCGTTGGGCTGGCCACGCACGGTGACTCGGACAGGACAGGCGGCCTCTGGAGATTCGACGAGGCCAAGGCGGAGAAGGCAAAGAACGAACCCAAATTGACTCCGGAGCAGGAGGCCAAGCTTGCGAAAGAGTGCCTTGGACAGTGATGATTTGATGGTTTGAGGTGGTCATGGAGTAAATGGGTAGGAACGAGGTTGGTTTCAGCCTTTTTTCCCCTTCTTTTCTTCTTCTTTCTTCCATTCCCTGCATCAAAGTTCTCTGACCTGTTGTTGATCACTGTACAGGTTTCTCTATATTTCTTTGCTTTCTTGGCATACATCCTAGATACGTGGTTCGTAATTGATTAAGAAAACGTATGGAATGATGTTTGTGGGGAGTGGTTTTCCACCTGATTGGTGCAGGGCGTTGTGAGAACCTTTGGCGCTGGGCAATTCCAGAATCATCGCATACCTGGTAGTCGTCGTGTAGACCGTATTTGGAAGATTGAGCGCCTCTATAGAGTTCGATCATTTTTGGGTACACCAAAGGGACTAGACTTGTTGCACTGTGTTGACCGCTTTATCAGGACATCACTTACAGTTTGTTGGGCGAATTCGGACTGTTTCCGCACTGTGGATGATTATCGACAGATCAAATGTTTCTCTTCTCATAAAAAAAAATATTCCGAATAATAGGCTTATTTGACTACATGCAGTACAGTTAGAATGGTTTCTTTTTGCTAGACAAAACTCCGATCGCATCTCATCTGATAGAATTTTGGTTAGCCTAGGTAGAGGTGCATTTGGTGTGGTGCATCGTGTTGGCGCTAAGCAACGACATGCTTGGCTTCTGGAATCGCATGGAAAAGTCTGGGGATGGTTCTAGCACTGTCTGGAGTATTCGACTTACACCATTAGAAACATCACGCTTATGGAAGCTACTGGATGGTACTTACGCATTCTAATAGGAAATTAAGAAATTTCGAGATTTTGCCAGACAGCTCTAGAGCTTGCTGAGTTGTTCCAATATGCATAATCCAGAAGGAATTCCAGAAGACTGAGGAAACGATTGTTTGTCTATAAAGCAGTCCTCAGTCTTCCGAATAGTCACCGCTTGTCAATCCTCAGAACAAGCACAAACACAACAATCAAAACAACAAGCAACTCCAACAATCTACCACACAACCACAAATCCCACTGCAACATACATACTCAACTCTCAACAGAGTGAGTTACTTTACACCAAACAACATTTCAACTTCACACATTTCATCTCCACCACACACATCAAAAATGTCTTTCTTCAGGAATTCCATCTACGACGACAGCGACGTGAGCTTCGCTCCAGTCTTCCGCTTCATCGACGCCTTTGACAACTTCCAACGTGCCGCAGGAACCAACAACGGCGACAAGGACGTCGCTTCCAAGCCAAAGGCCGGCAACAACAACAACAACACCACCGCCACCACCACTCCCACCGCGGGCCGTCCGCTCCTGCGCCGGCCCATCGCCGCCTCCTTCAACCCTCGCTTCGACGTCATTGAGACCAAGGACGCCTACGAGCTGCACGGCGAGATCCCCGGTGCGAAGCGCGAGGACGTCACCATCGAGTTCACCGAGCCGCAGACCATAGTCATCCGCGGCCGCGTCGAGCGCTCGTGGTCGTCTGACGACGAGGCAAAGGATTCCGAGAACAACAACGACAACAAGGAAAAGCACGAAAGCCACAAGGCCACCGTCTCCGACGAGGACGAGGAGGAGGCTCGCGAGAACGGCAGGCAAGTCACCAAGGCCTCGGACGCAAAGAAGGAGGTGGCACAGCAGCAGCCGACCAACAGGTACTGGGTCCAGGAGCGCAGCATCGGCGAGTTCAGCCGGACCTTTACCTTCCCCGTCAGGGTCGACGAGGCCAACGTCAAGGCCGCGCTGAACCATGGCGTTCTCAAGGTCACCGTGCCCAAGCAGGAGAAGCCTGCCAACCGCCGCATCGACATTCTGTAAAATCACAACTCGAATGGTTTTCTTGAAGTGATGAACCCCCTTGAGGTTAATGAGCACAGTACGGCTTGAATCTTTTTGGTGTGCCGGTTTCATGACTTACATGTAAATGTATTCTCACGATATGGGATTTCGGGGTTTCTCTAGCATTTTTCTTGTCAATATAGTCTAATATTTCGATTTGTCATCAATTTGAAGGTTGCTTTTTTCTACCAGAACTTTGCCTATGGCGACCTATGCAGTGAGAAGAGACTTGAAAGAATAGGAATTTCCTGACATTGTATTTTTTTCCGGATTGAATGCAATATTGTATTGTCTGTCGCCAAGACTAAAATATCATAAGACGTAACTTGCGACCTGAATTTTTATATGATAGTACATTGTGAGCCGTCTTGACGGACTTCCGCTGATTGCTTCTTCTCATGCCTGAAAATCAATTGACGCCTTACCTATGCACTAAAGCAGCACTCAAGCAGTCGAAAAATTAAAACAACCACATTTGGGAAGAATAAAAAACACACCACGTAATCTCACTTCTTCGTAGCTCCCGTATCCACCCTCTTTGCCGGTGGCAAAGCTGGCTTCTTGAACACGCCATCGTCTCTGCCCCCTGAACCTCCAACCTGAGTAAAAGTTCCACCCTTGAACCAGCGATCCTCCTCTGCCTTTCGTTTCCTTCCGAGCTCCGCTTGAACCTTCGGATCCACAAGCTCCAGGCCCTGCATCGGTGTGAAGGCAAGTGATGACATGGTACCGCCCGAGCCCAGCGTGGTCCCAACTCCGGATGCGCGCAGGCCCTTCCCCCTTAGGTCCAGATTCCCGGCGGTTTGACCGAATCCCTTGAGTGAAGATGCGGCACCTCCACTGCCTGTCGAGGTCGCTATGCCACCCCAGCCCTTGTTCTTGGCGGACAACTTGGCTCGTGTGCGGTTGTCGACTTGCATGGCGCGTACCCTGCCGTCGCTCTGCTGCCCAATCATGCCCATGCCAGCCGTTGAATCTCCTGTTCCGTAGCCGACTTCGTTCTCCTCCTTGCCAAACGCCATACGGTTCTGAGCCTTGCGGAGATCGGTCATGGCCGTCGCGGCCTTGGCCATTCGTGCGCGACGACCACCACGCTTCCGTGCTGGCTTGTCATCAGGCGCGGGTAGGGCGCGTGCACCCTTGTTCAGGGGCTTCTCCTGTAGCTTCTCGATCCGACTGAGACAGTTTTCTCGGTACTCCTCGCCCTTGGATCCGTCGGGAGCTTCGTGGCTGCAATCAATCCTGGCGGCCAGGATCAACTTGGCGGACACTATCCGCAGTCCTTGTTTTTTGAGATCTGTAGGCACTTGACGAAGGATGGGCGAGTTATAGAGGTAGCCGCGCTGCCTCACGCCGACATTTGTGGCAAAACTAGCCGCTCCTGCTCCTTTTTTGGATCCCCAGGCGGCGATGTTGCAAGCAGGAGTCTTGGCAAGACCGGTGAGACCTCCGGCGGTGTTGAGCAGCTGTGCTGCCGTGAGAGAGCCAACCATGGCTGTTAGGTTAGGCGCGAATAGGTTCATGCGCGATTGCACGTAGTCTGTGAGCGTCTTCTTGGCCTTGTCCAGGCTGATCACCATTTTACACGCCCGGACAACCCTCTCGAGCGCTTCCGGGGACATATCTTGGCCCTTGGATGTCGTCGCTTCAACAGTGACAATCATGAGTGACGGACCATCCAAGACAGACTTGAGGGATACTCCCAAGGGGTTGTCCGTCGACAACTGAAGGGTCTTGATGTTGTCTGCATCGAGTGGACCATTTCCGAGCACGGCAACAACCTTTGCATACTCCAACGGGTTCGTGATCAAAGTCTCGAGCTCAGGGAAGCGCACTGAGTAGTGGTCCTTGATGAACTTGTGGACTAGGACGATCTCGCTGTCGATCTGGGTCGACAGGCTATTCGACTGTGTCAAGAGATGATATTCTGGGTGGTCCTCGACGTTGCCGATGGCGCCTGTTTGTGATTCAGGTGGTTGTGACTGATAATGTGATATTTTCTGCAGGGTCCAAGCCAGACAAGTCAGGGCCGGTTCTTTGGGTTTTTGGAGAAAGAAAAAAGATGTAAACGCCTAATCTCGCATTGCAGCAGATAGGGAGTCAGGGGATGTAGGGGTACTAACCTCGAGGACGGGTTCAAGAGTCATCATGAGAGTTGCGACTGTCCTAATGTCGCCAATGCCAGCCATCTGCATCTTGTCGACCTTGGCCTTCATCTCCTCCGGATCCGTCCGGTCGACGCCCCCCATCTCGTCGTCCGAGCTGTCCATGTCGCCGTCCATATCGACATCCCCGCCGCCACCACCCATCAAAGCCGCACCCTCCTCATCACCCATCAGGCCGTCATCGTGACCGGGGCTTTCGCCGGCTTCAGAACCGGACTCGAAGTCCTGAAGCAGCTCGTCGACAAGTGTCGACATGGCGACGACGGCAGTGCGCAGGACGGTTGGTCGAAACTTTGTCGCAAAAGATTTATCGTGTCGACTTCTGAGAGTATTTTGAAGTTGGTTGAATAGAATATCGCGGAAATGTTTCTGTTGCGGTGGTTAAGTGTTGGTTTCGAGAGAGGTTTACTAATTCTCAAGAATGGAAATGATATCGCGATTGAACGAACGGGCGTAATGGCTGCAGCTAATGATGCGTGAACTTGCGCTGATTGAAGTTGCGCCTATTATCGATAATGTGTTTCCATGTCACACCCGGTTATCCACTTGGCAGGCTGTGGCTGTGCAAAGTGGCGTTTGCTCATTGAGGTCATTTAAGGGTGCAAGACTTCTGTATAAGAACTGTTCAAACTAGCATTCTACAGATATTTGGAAAAAAAATTAATGTAGTCTACTTACAGGCCCAGCTTGACTACGTAGATAGTTCACTGTTATCGTAGGACGGACAATAATAACAATTGATCAGGCTCTGGTTTGAGATTACGAACCTGAGCTCCTGATGTGGCGTAAAGCTGCCTGCCGGAACTCACATGGTGGAGTAATTAGCGTCCTCCGACATGGGTCCCTTGCAGCAGTAGCAAGTCGCGTCCAGAATTTCGACGACGCTTCACTTCTCAATAGCGATAGTACCCCATACCTCACTCAACCAACGACTCCGGTCTGTCTTTGCGAATTCCATCGAACCCGACTCCGCCATATCAATCGAAACTCATTAACACCGATCAGCAGAGGAAAATCGACGACTGACCGCTGAGGATCGCAAACCGTCATCCAAGATGGAAGCGTCACGCGGCCCTCCGCGGGTCAAAAACAAGGCCGCGGCGCCGGTACAAATATCGGCCGAGCAGCTGTTGCGCGAAGCCACCGACCGCCAGGAGGAGGCTCTGCAGAAGCCGACGCAACGATTTGAGGATCTTGAGGAACTGCACGAGTACCAGGGCCGCAAGCGCAAGGAGTTCGAGTCGTACTGTCAGCGGTCCGGCTTCAACCTCAAGAACTGGCTGCAGTACGCGCAGTGGGAGCTTGAACAAAAGGAGTATGCCCGCTCGCGCAGCGTCTTTGAGCGCGCCCTCAATCTACATGCCAACAAGGTCACCCTGTGGATTCGATATGTCGAGGCAGAGCTCAAGAGCCGCAACATCAACTTCGCCCGCAACCTGCTCGACCGCGCCGTAACCCACCTCCCCCGCGTAGACAAGCTATGGTACAAATATGTCTGGGTCGAGGAGATGCTGGGAAACATCCCCGGCGTGCGCCAGGTTTTTGAGCGTTGGATGGAGTGGCAGCCCGACGAGGCCGCCTGGTCCGCCTTTATCAAGCTGGAGCAGAGGTACGGGGAATACGACCGCGCGCGTGAAATTTTTACCCGTTTTACTATGGTGCATCCCGAGCCGAGGAATTGGATCAAGTGGTCCAAGTTTGAGGAGGAATATGGCACCAGCGACCGCGTGCGCGAGGTGTTTGAGCGTGCGATCGAAGAGCTGAGCAAATACGGCGATGAATTCGTCGAGGAGAAGCTTTTTATCGCGTACGCGCGGTACGAAGCCAAGCTGCACGATCTGGATCGGGCCCGTGCCATTTACAAGTTTGGCCTGGAGAATCTGCCACGGTCCAAGGCCATGCTGCTGCACAAAGAGTACACCACCTTTGAGAAGCAGTACGGCGACAGGGAAGGAGTTGAGGATGTTGTCTTGTCCAAGCGCAGGAGGCACTACGAGGATTTAGTCCGGGAGAACCCCAAGAACTATGATGTCTGGTTTGACTATGCTCGTCTGGAGGAGGCGTCTGGGGATATCGACAGGACACGGGAGGTTTACGAAAAGGCCATTGCGCAGGTGCCACCAACACAAGCAAAGAGGCACTGGAGGCGATACATCTACCTCTGGATCTTTTTTGCTCTGTGGGAGGAGACGGAAGCCAAGAACCCAGAGCGCGCGCGCCAGGTCTACGACACGTGCCTGAAGCTGATTCCCCACCGCGCCTTTACCTTTGCCAAGGTCTGGATGCACAAGGCGCACTTTGAGATCCGGCAAGGGGACCTGGCGGCGGCGAGGAAAACCCTCGGGCGCGCCATCGGCATGTGTCCCAAAGACCGACTGTTCAAGGGCTACATCGAGATGGAGCAAAAGCTGTACGAGTTTGGAAGGTGCAGGATATTGTACGAGAAGCACATCGCCTACAACCCGGCGAACTGCAGCACGTGGGTCAAGTGGGCAGAGCTGGAGCGTGGCCTCGACGACCTGGACCGCGCCCGCGCAATCCTGGACATGGGCATCGCGCAGCCGGTGCTCGACATGCCCGAGGTGGTCTGGAAGTCGTACATCGACTTTGAGGAGGAGGAGGGCGAGTACGACAAGACGCGGTCGCTGTACGAGCGCCTGCTTGAAAAGGCCGACCACCCCAAGGTCTGGATCAGCTACGCCCAGTTTGAGATCAACATACCCGAGGAGGCGGAAGAGGGCGCAGACGACGAGCAGGAGCAGCCCGTCAGCGACGAGGCCAAGGCCCGCGCCAGGCGCATCTTTGAGCGCGCCCACCAAGGGTTCAAGGACAAGGAGATGAAGGCCGAGCGCGTCAGCATACTCAACGCGTGGCTCGTGTTTGAGAAGACGCACGGCAGCGCAGAGGATATTGAAAAGATTGAAAAGCAGATGCCGAGGAGGACAAAGAAGAAGAGAAAGCTCGACGACGACACGTGGGAGGAGTACGTCGACTACATCTTCCCGGCCGACGAGCAGGTCGGCAAGAACCTGATGAACATGATGGCCAAGGCGCGCGCGCGCAAGCAAGCAGAGGCCGAGGCAGCGGCTAAGGCAGCGGCTGCGGAAGCGGCTGCAGAAGCATCTGCTGCTGTTGCTGCTGCTGCAGAGGATTGCCGAGAGGACGGTCAGGAGGCTGGGGAATGAGCGTGTACTATAATGTGTTTGTGTGCGGGTTACTATGGCAAGTTTTGCTCCATCTTTACCGCCAGAAATAAAACTTCAAGCTTTTATGTTTTAAAAAGTGGCGCTCTGAAAGCAGTTCTGTCTATCTCCATTAC
>JAVHJQ010002115.1:4280-14545 GCA_031306095.1 Pyricularia sp. CD86 | reverse complement strand
CGCCACCACCTTCACGCGGCTCGTCGGGGAACCACAATTTGCACTGGCGTTCAAAGTATTGACTGTTTACGAGACACGAAACAATCGTCTTTTCACCCTCGGGAGAACCGATTTGCCAAAACTTGAGACTGAAAAGTGGGCAAATTCGCGTCAGTTGTAAAAAAAAAGGAAAAAGAAAAGGGAAGGCAGGATTCGACCGGAAGCGCTACTATCGTAACTTACGGTTCGTTGCAGGTAAGCCAGAACCACTGCCGGTTCGCCCCGTTTAACACGGTATAATTGTGCAAGATGGGGTTCGAGACGTTATACGTGTCCAGGCATCCCAGGTCACCCTTGGGGAATCCCACGCTGTCGCAAGCGGTTGGGAGGTATTCCTTTTTAACCCAATTTTGGTAACCAGTCAAAGCCTTTTCAACTCCAACGCCATCGGGTCCTGGAGGTACTCTTGTCGTTGCGTTCGGTGGTACATTCTAGAGGATGAAGTCAGTAACTATTGCGCCACGGTATCCTGCAAATTCGGACAAAGAGGACAAGTAAAAGCCAACATACCTCGACATAGTCACAGAACTTGTAAAAGTCCGAGTAGCCGGTGGTGAAATCAACACCCTGCCACAGATATGGGCCGTTCATCAGTGTACTAGCAAAGTCATCTTGCTTGAGGAACCCAAGACCAAAAGCTGTCGCCAGGGCAGACTTGTCGCTGTCTGATCCAGTCTTGAGTACTTTGTCAATGTGCTCAACGACCAGCGAGACGTCGGAGCTGCAGTTCTTGGGCATGCCTTCAATGATTTCAGTAAAGTAGCGCCAGTAATCGCCAATAGCCTCAACCACGGCGCTTGATGCATGGTAGGCCCAAAAGGTCCCAGGAGCGACGCTATCTACCCATCCAGCAAGGGCACCAGGATAGGACCCGCCAACAAAGACCCACGGCGCCTTGGGGGCGTTGGTCGCCCCGCTACTGTCAAAAGGCAGCGTCACCTGGCGGGCGAAGCGGGTGGTGTCGGAGATGGAGTTGTTGAGGGTCAGATATTGCATGTTCTTGGTGCTGAGGTTTGCAAAAGGTGACGATTGTCCCCAGTAGCGGTGCTCAAGCATGACGACGGCGCCACCGACGGCCTGCGCATACATGCCGGGAATTGTTTTGTTCGTCAGGTAGCCAGTATATAGATCGGCCCTTGTCTCTCCTGGGTTGAAGAGGATCACAGGAGAGCCTGGCCCCTTATAGAATTCATCATTCCACCAAAACTTCTGCCGGAACGTGCCCAATGAAGGGTTGCTGTGGTCAATGTACTGGTCGAAAAACCCGGTGCTGATCTTACGTTTGATAAGTCGGATAGGGACGAAACCCTCGATATCCTCAATCGCAAAGGGCGGGGGCAAAGGTGGCTCCACAATGTTTCCGAGGCGTGCTGCGGTGGCCGGAGCCCCTGACAGAGCCAGGAGAAGGAGAGAAGGAAGGAGCAGCATGATGGGAAGCGTGACAAACGAGGCCCGGGACTGATGCTGCATCGGTCCAGAGGACAGAAACAAGACAGGGCCATAAAGGCGCGGCTCTTTATATAACCCTCCATCGCTGCAGAGTCTGAGTGGCTGTCGGATGGGCCGCAACAACACGAGTAAACATGTCGCAGCGTGATAGCAGACAAGCTATCTCCATGCAGGCCTATCTCCATCGAACCCTGTGAAAGTGGGTGTTATTCACAGGAGCACCCTTGCAATGGCAAGGTACTGCAGAATCAATGGGCTCAATGGTGGTTGTTTGGCTGGGTCTGGTGGATCTACCTGTTGCCCCATTAGGCATGGCATCAAATGTTCATCACCCGTGGGTAGATCAAAAAGAAGCTTACAGCCTTGAGAGGGCATGGATAGGCCGAGTTCATTCGACCATGGACTTCCTTACTGGGTGCTGGACAACACACCATTATGAGATGTTGTTCGTGCACATGCAATGTGGGTCCATCATTGTAACTACTGCCACACATGGAGATGATGTGCAGTCCAAGACAGCAAGCCATTCGGCAGTGGCCAGCCGGCGCACGCAACATGGCACGAGTCGAGTTGGGTTATACTGGTCGGTACAGTACTGTAGGTAGGTAGTGTTTGACTAGTAAGAGGTCGAAAATCCAGAATCAGTGGCCTCCCAGCTGTGAAAACAAGGGCACATGGCGAAACAAAAGCCGCGCGGAAACGAATCGTAGGGCAGAGTAGGCTGGGTTGTCGTCATGTTTCAAGGAAAGTTTGAAAAAACAAGTTATCTGAAATTATAGGAATACACTCCTGGGTTTACACAGTTGGCTGGTTCGTTTTAATTTCTTGATAAATTTCATTTCGACGGGCGGCATTGTTGGTGAGCGAGAAGTTGTTTGAAACTGATTTTATGACTCGCGCCCCAAAATAAAATCAATGGTGATTGTGTGACTACGACCAACAACGGCGGTCCTGCCGTTCTTGACATTCCGACATAGACCTTCCAGATTCGGTCTTGGCATTGCCCAATGATAACGGGCGATTCCCACCAGGTGGATGCGGATTGGGAAACCACGGGCGCATGATATGAATTTTTTTTTTCTCCCGTGGTTTAGTCTCAAGGTATGCCTCTCCCACCTCCCTTATACAGCTTTATACTTCGTAGCATTGTAATTCATCTTAGGTTTTATCGAACCCCATCTCGCCTGCCAGCCGATTCCATAGGAAGTTTGTGGATTAAAAAAGTTGGGCTGGCGGCTTACTGAGTAGCTACCTACATTTTAGCCAATTTCAAAAGTCAGGTACTCCCGTCACCAATAGTCAGCAATTATTGGCGGTGATTAGTTGTGTTGATTCAATGCGGTGTTGATTGGAGAGGCTTCCATGTCATGTACCTGACACCGACCAGACGTAGGGTGTAGATGGGGAGGTAGATAGCCAGGGTACATACTCCAAACTTTTGAGATCGACTCAACCATCATGCAAATGATCGCATCGTGGCCCGTGGGGGGTTCGGATCAAATCTCAACACCCGAAAGTCAATTGCACAGAAGGGTTATTGTATGGGGCCACAACTTGTTCTAGAAATAATGACAGAACAAAAGTCCCGCAAACTTTGGCCAAATTGACCGATAGGTTGGCGAGTTGGAAGTGGGTGGCATATTCGTAAATTTATCTTACACGCCAAATTAGATTAAACTGACTCGATGCAATCCGTGAAACGCCATACGTGAAAAAAAGAACAAAAACACCGCACCACTGCCTCCCCGCATAGCCTCATTCAGAACCGATTACATCTTGCCCTTGATCTCCTCGGCCTTTCCTTGAGCCTGACCCTGAACCTCAGCCGCCTTGCCCTTGGCCTGGCCGGCCATCTCGCTCGCCTTTCCTTGGGCCTGTCCTGCCAGCTGGCTAGCCTTGCCCTGGGCCTCTCCGGCAAGCTCGCTGGCCTTGCCTGCAGCCTCGCTCGAGGACATTTCCTCTGTGACCTCCTTGGCCTTCTGACCAACGTTGGCTGTGCAAAGCGATTTCTGTCAGCAACAAGAGTCGAAAGATAAAACGAGGGAAGATGAAAGTTTAGAAAAGGACATACCAGCGACGTTGATTCCGTCGACGAGCTTGTCGCTCACGGCACGGTCGACCTTCTTCAGGCCATCCTTAACCGACTCTGTGGGGGTCTTGTTGAGGATCGAGCCAGTGGTGAATGTTGCCCTTGGCACAGTCGAGACGGCAGCTGTGCGGGAAGCAAGAGCGACACGGCGGACGGCGAAAGACATGTTGTTTGTCTGATGGAGGATGAGTTTCTGTATGTGTTTTCGTGTGGAAAGCTAGGTTGCTTTTTTGAGGATAGGTTTTGTGTTTGTAAAGGTTTTTGATGTACCAAGAAGTGTTTGATTTCTGAGATGAGTGGAAATGCAAATTGGACAAACAAAGTCGACAATTGCAGCTCTTTCCCGTGATAAATACCTACTCTTGGTGGCTCAAAGCCTTGAGGTGTTGATCTCGAATGATGTTAATCATGATGTCATAGGGAAAAGCTCATGTGGGGCCAATTGGAGCTCCGTGAGCCGGCCGTGGGCGGCCTTTGTTCGCGCACCAGGCTAGCCGTAGCACTTGGTGACGTACCAATAGATCATCCTGCGCCGAGGTGACACATCAATTCCATAAGCTGTCAAGTTTCCTTGGTGCATCTGCGTAGTCGTCAAGCCGTTTAAAAGTGGCCCAGATAGACTTTTGTTTGAGGCTCTCAGACCAGCCCGATATGGGTCTGGTCTCAGCCAAGCTCGATTTGATTCGATCCCTAAACCAGTTTGAACCAACACTCTGCATTTGCAGCGTCACAAGTTTGAAAACTGGGTTGAAAAGTCACTTGAGATTGCTAAGCGCTAGATTTACCTCCCCTTGAACACGGGCTTTCTCTTCTCCGCAAACGCCTTGAGCGCCTCGTTCCGGTCCTCGGTCCCGATTACCCTCTCGTACATTTTGTTCTCAGTCTCCTGGGACGGCGCCTGCACCGCCTGCAGGGCGGCCCTGATACCGATAGGCCCACCCTCGCAGATCTGCGAGGCGAGGCGCACGGCCTCTGTCAGCGCAGCCTCGCGCGCGGCACTGAGCAGCGCCGCCTCCTTGTCCTCGGTGTCTGCGGCATCCTGCTCGTCGGGCGGGAGGACCTCAACCAATCGGTCGGCCAGGCCGATGAAGTAGGCTTCGGCGCCCGTGACGGCGCGGCCCGTCACGATCATGTCGCGGGCACGCCCGAGGCCGATGAGGCGGGGCAGCCTGTGCGTTCCCCCTGCTCCGGGGATGATGCCGAGACGAGTCTCGGGCAGGGACACTACGGCGTTGGAGGTCAGGACTCGGAAGTGTGTGCACAGGGCAAGTTCGAGCCCGCCGCCAAGGGCGCGGGACGATATAGCGGAGATGGTGGGAATTGGTAGGGCGTCAAGAGCGGCAAAGGTAGAGCGTAGATTGGTGAGGAACTCGTTGGTTCTAAGGGTAAGCGAGACGGCAGGTTAGCATTCATCCCATAGTAGAAATCGACCAAAGTGATGGCCACTTTCGTGAAACTTACTCCTCTTGCGTGAAACCCCTCCGCTCCTTGAGATCGGCACCAGCGCAAAAGCTGCTCTCCACTGCACTGGCGAGAACCAAAGCGCGCGTTGGGCCCTTCTCGCTGTCCCCAGCTATCCCACCGAACCTCTTGTTCCACGATGGCGTCGGGATCTCCTCGCCGGTTTGAGCATCATATTGCCGGGTAATCGAGTCGACCTCTTCCCTTAGAGAAGCCAGTAGAGCGCGAGAGATCGCATTGCGTGCTTTTGGTCGATTCAGCTCGAGGACTCGAATGTGGCCGCTGTTGGGCGCGGGGAGGTCCGTCACGCGGATAAGGGGTTCCTCGGGTTGCTCGGCTGAGTAGTAGCGAACAGTGCCGACGGCAAAGGCGCGAGTAGGACGGGCCAATTGGCGTGATTGGCGTATGGCTACCCTTGGGGCGTACGACAGTACCCTCGAAACTTGCGGCATCTTGTCGTTCAATTGTATCACGATCGATTATATATTGGGATGTTATGAGCTTGGTTAGCCCAATTGCTCTTGGTGGATGGTTGGTTCAACTTCATTGTTTGCGGAGGATTGGCCCTGGCTTTTGGTGGGATGCATCAACAGCGTATTGCGGTTAGGCGCGGCATACCGCGGACTAGGCTTGAAGTGGGGCTACTACGGTATACTCTCTCACTGACCCAAAACCAACCAGACACTCCATTGTGAAACCTAACCTAACACTCCCCGTCTATGCGGCTGGATTGTATGAGACAATCACAATCGATCTTTAACATGTTCAACGTGATGTTGCTGGACTCGCGAGAAATACGAGTAAATTTTTTGTGAACGAGGGATGGTTAACGGTCGGCACATTTTTTCTTGTGCGATTACTAACTACCGTATGCGGCCATCGTATATTTTCGTGCCAGACACCGGTGACGCTTGTCGGCTTCAACACTCAGCCCTCGCCTCCCCTAGCACACTTGTGTGCACATCAATTTCAGGCATCTCAAAATGTGTGGCCAGCAAACGGTGACTTTCTCTCCCTTTGGTTTGCCATCCTTTACAATTGATGGGCTACAATCATGGCCCAGTTTGTGTGGCCTTGCTTTATTCCTGCCTGTCTGAATTGATAAATTTCCCCGCCACAATCAACGATAACACCAAGATGGTCACCATGGAATAAACTGAAGAGCGTGTTTGTTCAGTAGGAATTCTCACCTCCAGCGTCACAATTTGCTTCATCGGTCGCCAAAAACAGTCGAGCGTGCATAGAAATACATCCAAGAAAGCGGGTAATTCACATCGGCACCGCCGACAACTATCACTTCGGCGCACGCCATGAACACAACCTTCCCCCACTTCTCCGACCTCGCCACCGAGCTTCGGTGCAAGATCTGGGAACACGCCCTAGAATCCCACACGGATCATGTCATCGCCAACGCCCCTCCCCAAATTCGCAACCAGACCGATAGGAACGGCAACCCAGTCCCCTTGGACGACGGCGAGTCCGTCCTCGTGGTCGACTGCTTCGCCATCCCCGCCGCGTGCCGTGAGGCCCGCGACGTCCATCTGAGCCGCTTACGGCAGCTGCGACGCGGGCCGCGGCGCTGCTTCAAGTACGTATCGGAATGGTGGTACGACCCGCTCGGTGCAGGGCCGAGGGCCATCCTGCTCCGGGGCGAGGGCGGCGACGATGATGGCTGCTCCGAAGTGGCCATCTCGGGCGGGCGGTTCAGGTCTGCTGAGCACCTCGTCGCCGTTGTGGCGATGCTTTTTGGGGACACCCCTGAGCGTATCACGTTGGACTTTGAGATCAGAAGAGAGGTCTCGGAGAGGGTATGCGTGAGCCGCTGGGTGTACTGGCCCAAAGCGAGCTTTTGGGACTTTGATCGAGATGATGGACCCTCTGCTTCGGATTCTGGAGGCAGTAGTGGGAATATCCTCCAGGATGTCTTGTGAGTTCAAAGACGTGGTGTCTCCCGACTAACAGACAAACCTACCGGCTTCACCATAACTGAGACTAACAAAAGTTTACTTTAAGCGATCCTGTGTGGAAAACAATCGAGGAGGAATTGTTGATTGCCAGTGAAATAGCAGATGGCTTCCCCGAGGACGACGAGCAGGTGACTGAGTTGATACCATCGGGTGTCGACCACGTTGTTGCTCTGTATCCGGACCTCAGCATGCGATGTTCCTATGCCATATCTGGCATAGACCACTTCACGGCGGTGCACCTATTCCGGATGCGAGACCTCTTCCACGCAGCCAGCGGCGCGCTGCCGCGGCTGTCAAGACTGGAGGTCGGCTTCGAGTTCTGCATCTGGTTTGCGCCAGATGACTTTGGAGGGGAAATTTGGGATGGTCCCGACTTGTATCAGGCGGAGTGGCTCAGACTCGGCTGCGTCCGCAAGGGAGATCTTTACTGTTGCTGGATGCATGAGTGGCCGAGTTGGACGTTCAACTGGAGGTAGTTATTGGCCAAGTATAAGGCAACCTGAGGGAAGATTGGCTTGACTAAACCGCGCGCTTTTGCGACTCTTGGTCTTTACACAAGGAGAAGGCCAATAGGAAATGCATGTCCATCCAGCTTGTCCAGAACTAGTGGCAAACGAATAGCTAAACAGGTATGTAAGTTATCAGGTCTCATTTTACGTTCTGGCCTGTCTATCCAACTCTATGTTTAGTGTTTGTTACCTACAGATCTAACTAGAACTAATGTTGAAAAAAAGAAAAACGAAAGAAATATACCGCCATTTCATCCATTCCCTTTTCATCAATCGCGACATAATCCAGAAATACTCCCTCGCGCTCTCATTTTAAGACTGGCATATGATATATTAGCTGATTCAAACTTTGTGATTTAACAGAGTAAGTCTGGGTTAATGCTAGATCACACTACTTCCTCAGTTAGCACGCATATGACAAGCAACCACACTCACAACACCATCACTGCTACAAAGCGTTATGTTGCCTGCTAGGTGTTTATTTGCTTTATCATGTGCTTGACCGACTGTTTGGACGATTGCTTTGGCGGCTGTTTGGACGACTGTTTGGGCGAGTGATCGGGCGGGTGGTCGGGCGATTTGTCGGGCGATTTGTCGGGCGATTGGTCGGACGATTGGTCGGACGATTGGTTGGGCGGTTGGTCCCGCCAATGATCGGGCGAGCGTTCGGGCCAGTGGTCGGACGAGTAGGCTCACGAACGGCCGGGGAATTGTTCGGGCCAGTGATCCGGGGGGCGGTCATACCAACTGTCGGGCGAGCGTTGCGGGGATTAGGAGTACGAAAGGGAGGGAGAGGGTTCCGGCTACTGGTCGGGCGAGTGTCCGGGGCGGCTATCCGCGGAACAGGCCTGGGAATCTTGGATTCGCCCTTCACGGGAACCTTCTTTGATAACCTGGGTATTGTCGCCTTATTGGAATTACCGGGCGCACCCGGCTGACTGGGCTGTTCAACCGGAGCCGGAATCCGAGACCTGGGCAGCTCGTGCTTTACCATACTAGCAATCGGGCGCAGGATGGCACCCGGGCCACCCGGGACGATAATAGGGCTGAGGCCCGCCCTGTCCCCACCGCCGACGCCACCCTGGGCGATCGCCTGCAGCGGGCCGTTGACCGGCTTGAAGCCGACGAGGATGCTCTGACCCCCGTCGAGGTTGAGGGCTACCGAGGCGCCTTCAATAGTGGCTCCTGGGAGGTAATTCCGTAGGAACATGTCGATCAGCGCTCTCATTTCGTTTATAGTCATACCAGAAGCCCTCGCGGAAGTGTAGGCAAAGACGATCTTGGTACGACCAGTCTTCACAATGACCAGTCGCTCGTTGGGCTCATACGACGTTGCTATTCCACCTGGCACTTTGTTGTACGGGTCTTTGAATTCCAATTCGGGCCTGTTAGCAGGCAAAATTGAATGCATGTCCGGCCCGGAGGTGAGGTAGCTCCTGTCGTCGCCGGTCAACTGGGCGTAGTATCTCTGATGGGGGTGGTCGCGACCGATGACGCAAATGTCGTTGGTGATGGAGGTGGGGCCGACGATGCAGCCTTTGAGCTTTTCAGCCTCTTTTCCTTGGAGCGGCTTTGGATCTGCATCGGTCGGGAAAGTCTCCGTGTGGTCCGTGACGAAGAAGCCACCGTTTGTGAGGATAAAAGGTACCTTGTCGTTTGCGTACCTGGCCTGCGCAAAGTCCCGGATATTCTGCGTGGCCTTGGGCGTGCCCACGATCCTCGTGATGGCTCCAGGCATCACGACGGCCGTGAAGAGGCCGCGATCTTTCATCAACCTCGCCACGGCGGCTTCTTTCTGGTTGGCTGGCCGCCTTTGTGTATCCTTGTAGAATTGGTGGGCGATGGTTCCCGACGCTTCATCGAGATGGGTGACCTGTAAAAAGTCGAGTGCGTTGATCAGGGAGCATAGAGTGCTAAGGGCTAGGATTATATTCATGGTGGAGGTGCAAGTTTTGCGGAGGGGGAAAACGGAATTGTGGTTGTTTTTGAGGCTTAAGTGATGCTTATGGAAGCTACAAGCTAATAACAGGGACGATCAGGGGGAGACTGAGGAGAGAAAAGGAAGGGGTGAGGTATGAAAATAAAGAAATAAAGGCTTGAAGTATAGTTAGCAAGGGAAAAGAGGTACGGGAGACGTAAAAGCTGAGATTGTCAAGTTTTATGAGTTGTACGGACCAGTACAAACGTCCAGACCTGCATTCACGAACTCCGTCCAGCCAGTTTTTATATCAACCTCGTTTTACTCGTTCCACTTTCCATACAGTAAACATCAGAGACAGGGGGAAGGGAACTACACAAAGTCTTGTCAGGACTGAGTGAACGTGCCGAATCGCATCTCAAACATGAAATTCTTTCCATTAGACGCTGAGTTAAGCTACACACCCAGATCTCGTACAAAGATGTGGTTGGGTGTCTCCCGCGTAAGATAAGAGTAGTAAGGGGTGTCAGTCATCTTGTTATCCCACGCGGCTAGGAATAAAGCAAGTCCGCAGAGCGTACATGTGCACCCACACCCGATGCTAAGCTTTCTTGTACCGCTGCAGAGAGCCTGGTCTTATTTATTCTGGGGAAAAAGATTGACGTCCCTGACAGGGCTGAATGCTTTTCCAAAGTATCCTCGCGGGCCCATGGCCAACCCCATGAGACAGCCCAGCTACTAACGGCTACTGTGATCATACAAACACTGAGTGACCTTTGTTCATTTCTCCCGGTCTGCTTCAGATCCAACTGTTTTGACAATCAGAGAAAACG
>JAVHJQ010002112.1:0-19931 GCA_031306095.1 Pyricularia sp. CD86 | reverse complement strand
GACGTTGGGTGGCGACGAGGTTGGTTGGTCCGTTCCATAGAAGCAAAATAAGAAAGAATCCAGAAAGAGAAGAAAGAAAGAAAGGTGGCTTGACCGGTTTCCGGCTCATTCGGGTACAGGTTCCATGACTTTGCTTTTGCTCTTTGGCATGCATTTCTGGTCGTTTGTTTGCTAAGACGCCGACACAGACTGGGCACTCTATATTTTGTAGTGTGTAAAGTGCCCGCTCGATGGACTTGGTTCAATTGACCCCCCAGCTCCTACCCAATCCTTTGCGGGGTTGATGGAACACCAATGAACTACAGTAGGTGTGCAATTTTATAGCAGCCACCAAGGTGGGGGGGATGACCCTGTCGGGTTGCAATATTTTTTGCACAGGTGCTATACCTAGGTACCTACTTAAGGGCTGTGACAACCTGCCCTCCAGCTCCGTCGGTTGTCAGGCAGGCAACTCAGTGCACGTGAGCAAGCTGAGCTTCAATGGATCTTTCCAATTCAATTAACCGCAACGGGATGCACAGGCCAGCAACCGGGCAGCCAACCCCAAGTTTTGCTCGTATCTCTCCTATGACTTGCTTCCAGGCCCCGTCGCAGGGGGTACCCCGCCTTGATAAAGACCATCAAAACATGGAAGATTGGGTCAATGCCTTCCATAAGGTGACATACCCAGCTTACATCTCTTGGCATCATCTCTCTTATCACTGGCATACTGCCAATGCAGCATATGCTCCGGGCCCTAAAATGACTTTTCCTGTCATCGATCAAAATCGCAGGCACGCCAAGGCTTGCTGCGGCCTTGATTTTTCTTGTGCATGTCAGGGGAGAATTGGATAAATGCAGCTGGGCCAATCAATCACTCGATCAATTCAAATTGGAACCCCCAGCCCAGCAGACACACAGCAATGCTTTCTTTCTTTATTCCCTAACAATATCCGGCGGGGCCGGTACACTGCCATCAGTCTCACTCGTTTAGAGACGCTGCAATGCGGATTTTAGGCTTCATTTTCGCAATCGGATTTTTTTTTTTTTTTTTACAGTTGTGTTGGTTTGCGACAGCTAGTTTTTGTATTCCGTGGTCCACTATTTGGAAAGAAAATGGTTTGTAATGATATCCCACGTCACGTGTGATCTTGAATAATGTAATCAAATCCCACCGGCTCCTAGCTTTCCAATCATTCTTTGAAATCAATATAGGATCAATGCACTGCTATAATCTGTAAATATATCTTCAACTTGACGCCGGTGAGATCAAGTCGAATCCAAGCGACCCACTAATGCCATCAAGAACAACGCAACTTACCGTATCCATCGGTGTCCTCTTACTTTCCATAGCTGCTTACTACTTGGTGAACCTTAATAACACCACAGTCACAACAACACCACCACCACCACCACCAATAAAACCATCCCCCGGACCCGCCAAAATGTCCCGCCGCGCAAATACAGGCGCCATAATCGCCCTCTCCCACGGCGGCGGGCCCCTCCCGCTCCTGGACGACCCCAACTCGGCCGCCATGACGGCCTCGCTGCGCAAGCGGGTCCCCTCCATCCTGAACCTCAACTCGTCGGACCCCGCACGGCGGCCAAAGGCTATAATCCTCGTGACGGCCCACTGGGTCGCCGGCTCCCCGCTCTCCTTCCCCGAGGTCACCTCCGGGGCCCGCCCGGAGCTCATCTACGACTACTACGGCTTCCCGCCCGAGAGCTACAAGTTCAAGTACCCGGCGCCGGGGAGTCCCGAGCTGGCCGCGAGGCTTGCGGCCGTCGCCGCCGATCACGGCCTGTCGCCGCGCCTGCAGCCGGAACGCGGGTGGGACCACGGCGTCTTCGTGCCGCTGCTGCTGGCGCGGCCCGAGGCCGACGTGCCGGTGCTGCAGGTGTCGGTGCTGGGGAGCGACGACGCGCGCGCCCACTTCCGCCTCGGCCGCGCGCTGGGCGACCTGCAGCGTCGCGAGGCCGAGGCCGGCAACGGGCCAGTCGCCATAGTCGGGTCCGGGTTTGCTTCTTTCCACAACCTGCGCGTCATGCTCTCGGGCGACGTCAACATGGGGTCTGATGCTTTCAGGTCTGGCCACAAGGCCTGGAACGCCGCCGTCACAGACGCCGCCACCACCAAGGACGTCAAGGCCAGAGAGGACAAGTTCGCCGCTTGGAGGAGCTGGCCCGACGCCTATGTCAGCCACCCGCCTCGTGGGTCGGAGCACTTCATGCCGCTGGTCGTTTGTGCCGGTGCTGCTGGAGATCAGGAAGCCAAATTCTACGTTGACGACTATATGGGCTTGGACATCCATTCGTATTATTGGGACTGAGCAGACATGTCTCTGGTTGTGGAATGAGCTAAACTGGGCCATGGGCAGCTGCATATGGGGGCGTCATCTGGCGATAATTATTTTTGTGCATTTTCAGGAACAGGACACTCGAGTTATATAATATATGAACCAATCACCCTTATTATGATAATCCCGAAAGAGCTTTGGAACCTGCCATTACCCTTCAAACCTCTGGCTAAGCACATCAAGATCTGCTTACCGAAGCTGTATGAGTGCATCTTGCTGTAACCGCGGCCCATCATAAAAATCACTGCAAGCCATGGTCGAATATGTAGATATTCATCTAGCGTATTCTCCTAGCGCTGTGGGCATGCAATCCGGTCCGTCCGTATACACCCCAGGAACCCCTCGCCACACCGCATGCAGAAAAAGAAATGTTACAAAGACTAAAAATTTGCTGTTTCCATCATGAAGTGCCAACGGGCATGAGAAATATGGAAGGATACAAAATAGGGCTTGGTCTAAAATCTGGTTGACTGCCCAGATGAAACCCGCCCTACGCAAAGTAGCTCTTCCAGAGAACACCCTCCAAGTCCTCCAGCTGTTCCGAGGTGAAGTACTGTGACGTTCGAAACAAGTTGTTAGCATCATGATACAATTTCAACAGTATCAATGTTACGAAAAGTCAACGAAAGAAGTGTAGACTAACCTTTTGATCAACCCCCCAGCTATCCTGTCGCGTCTTCTTGAACTCCGCCAAGATTGTCTTGGTGGCCTTGCCCACGATGCCAGGGTCACTAGCCGCGTTCCTCGCCAAGAGCGCCAGCACCTCGGGCATCCACTTGGGCGGCGGCGTAAGATACGGGAATGCCTCAATCAATGCGCCCAAGCCTAGGACGGCGGCATGCCGCGCCCTGATCTGAGCCTGAATATCAACTGGAGTCTCCGTACCCGAAGATGTGCCCGAAGTCTGCAAAGCCCGCCTGGACTTGGGCATTGGGTTCTGACTCAACTGCTCTTCGAACCGGGCTTTGAGGTTGTGGATGATGGGCTCACGGTAGACATGTGGGGAACAACGAATCATGCCTGCAAGTGTTGCGCATGCGCCATCGCGAACTTCCAGCTGAGCATCTGCAAGCATGTTGCTGACAGCGTCAAATAGAAGCGCTCTCTGAGGCGGCGCCGTGAGGAACAGTCGCCTGAAGTAGACAACCTGCATGTTGACCAGTGCCCTAAGACGCTGGTGCCACGACGAAGCCGATCGGCCCACCTTGATAAGGGCTTTTATGAAGGCGTCATCCTCTCCCTCCCGCAATGGGATGTTCGGCAGATGGCGGTACACGTGGTATGCCAGGCGCATGAGTTCCGGGTCCTCCTTGACATCCATCATGTGCAGGAGTTGGTTGATAAACGGAGCCGGGAAGAATTGGACTAGCTGAGTGCACTCATGTGAACTGAGCATCGTATCTAACCACGCGAGTACCGTCTTGGAGCCCGAAGTGTAGCTGGACGGGGTCTGCTGTCCAGGCTCACGTTCGTGGCGCCACTTTTCAAGTCGCTCAAAGACCTCTATGATCGTGTCCTTGAACTCGGCATTGGGCTGGTACGGGCGGATGCCTATAGACGAGGCCGCTTTGTTTTCCCGTAGAAGGGCATCAACGTTGGGGAAAGACTCGTGGTATCGACTGCGATAAATCGTAGCTATGACCCTGCCAATTGACTCGCGAACCGACTTGTAGGGGTGATCAATGTGCGCGAGGAAGTCCTCAAGAATAGGCTTCTCGTGACGGAAGTGCCAGCCTGAATTGTTGATCAACAACTCCAGCAGCTGCAACTGCGAGGATTCCTTGAACGCCGCGTTCGAGCTCATATCCAACCTGAAGGCTCCTATGCTCTTCATGAACTCGGGGAACTTGCGCGGGTCTTTAGAGTCAGCTATGACATGGAGACATGTCATCCAGTAAGACAAGTTGTCTGGTGTCAGGTCCTCGGCTAGAATCTTCAACATCCAAGGAGCTGCGAACTTCCAAATTTTGGCCCGCATCTCTATCGGATCTTCAGCGCTTCCCGACAAAAGGGCTCCAAGGATTTCGGAAGTTGCTCGATGCTGGTGTTTGTCACTGCCATCGCCATAAACATCCTTGACGAGATCGATAATGTCCTCCAGCTTGACCGTGGTGACGTTATAGTTCATCAGATCGAAGAGGTGAATCAACAGAATAGCGTTTTGCATCCTAAAGCGATCATTGACACTGTCCCTAGGCTCTTGCTTCATGTACTCAAAGCACTGCTTGAACCAGTCTTTGTCCAGCAACTTGCCGATTTGCTCTCGTGCGGCCTTCTCGACATCATCATAATCTTCAAAGGGCAATGGGCGGGATCGCATAGCCAGGAATTTCTTCCCCCAAACAAGCCAACCCGGATGATCGGTGTCCACGTAAAAGTCTGGAGTATTATCGTAATCCTCAAAGCCTTTGAGGAAGCGGTCTGTCCACTGCGGATCATCTTCAGGCACTTGGACTTCGATTGTCTGCTGGTCTTTGACCTCCTCGGCCAGGAATTTGCGATAATCGTGATCATAGACAGCGCGCATGTCGATAGTAGTGAAGAGGGTACTAAACGCCGACTGGTAACCACTCCTCAGACCTGGGTGTGGATCATTGGTGCCCTTGACGACGAGATCAATGTACTCGGGAGGCGCAATAGTGTCGAATCGGCTACTCAGGTTTGTAGCAAACAGAATGCACCTCGTTGCGACCTTCCAATGGCTCACCCGCGCCATCTCGGTAAGCTCCAAGCCTAGTGCTGATTTCTTCGCTTCAACCTTGGCACGACGCTCAAGAATGAACTTGTGCCGCTTCTTAATCCGCGCAGAGCAGTCGTCGGCGGGCTTGATCCCGTCAATTATCGAGTCGTCCTTGAGTATCAAGCGTTCCAGCGGCCTACCAAAGTCCATCAAAGAGTAGAGCGCGGTAGAACCTAGTGCCTGTATGGATGCTTTGTCCACATTCGCTGTCTCCAGATACATCCTCATAAAATCACTGGCGAACCGCCAATCCTTCATAAGCGTCTTGAGAAGGCTAGTGAAGAGTAAGGTGTACATGGCACCCTTGATGCGATCGTGATTAACTTCATCGAGAGCAATGCGAAGCTTCTTGAGTAGCATTGGAATGACTAGAGGCCTGCCGCCGATGAGTACTTTCAAGGAAGAGTCCTGCGACCCTTGTGCAACCCTACGCACGTCTGCGTAGACGGAGGTACAGGATTCTGCCAGATCTAGCAGAAGCTGCTTGTCGAGCTCCCCCTTTTGACGGTATGATGCGTTGTATTTGACGCGTTGGAGCTGGTATGCATCGGCTCGCTTGACGAGCAGAGGACGAGGATAAGGTTTTCGTAGTCCGCTCACCTTGAACGGGCCCACGTCTGCCTTGTAGAGGCGGAGGAGGCGCTCAAGGGGATGCGCAGATCTTTCAATGCCAACATCTGTTATCCATGTTCGATACGCTGCATACAGTGCAGTGAAGCATGGGACGTCGTCTTCCTGTTCGGCAATCAGGAAGCGGTGCGTTCGCGAGAGAGTGCGACCTATGTCTTCACGTAGTTGATGGATATGCTCGTAAAGAGTACTGCTACGATCCAAGAGATATCCCGCGGGGTAAATGTATTTTCGCTTCAATTCGTCATCGTCTGCTGCCTCAGCCAGAGGGTCGTCGTCTTCGTCCATCGCGGTGTCGCCGTCCGTATCCATGCTGTCATCTTGTTCCGCGACATGACCGTTCGCCTTGTGGTTCACGACTCGTTCAGGGTCAAACAGAGCCGACACGCCGGATATCACCAGGCGGATTCGTGAGAGTACTCTTGAGACCTCGTCACTCCATTCCTTGTTTTTCGCTGATCTTGCAATTGGAGATTCGTCGCTCATCAAAGTCTCCAATCGTTTTGATGCCGCGTGTGCCTGCAGCTCAAACAACTCAACTGCAAACTCGATTTCTTCCCGAGATGGGCGATGCCAGTGGATGGTGAGATCTGCAGGGGCAGTGACGCGACCCCAGTGTTCAACTCCCAGGCCCTTCGCGATGACATCCGGCTCGAAGAGCGCGTTGTCGAGGGTATAGGTATGGGTAAGGTTCAGCAGAAGATGGTGAACAAAATTCGAGATGTGAATAGTTGGCAGTCCGCGACACTTTTCCTGCATGTACTGGGCGATGCCCAGGAGCTCGGCCCGATACCGCAACACCTCATTCCCAACATGAACCACACACATGCTCAGCATGCTGACGTGCCAAACAAGAGCGCGATCTCGAGGCAAGACATCTGTACCACTGCTCCGATCTGACGCAGCGCCGTTGTCATCAATTTCGCTGCGGATGTTTGCTATGAGCATCGGAATAAAGACCTTGAGCGTCTTCTCTGGGTTGACTTTGCACAAAGCATTGCATATCCAGGCCATGGCATCACGTGCCTGATGAACGACATGAGTTGAAACAAAGTTTGAGAGCTTCTCGAGAGCAATCTCAAACAGCTCTGGTGACAAAGAAGCAAAAAGTGGAGTTAATGCGGCCGGCAAGGTATTGATGACATTGTCCTCGGGAGAGCCAGTCCGCAGGTGTGAAGAGTCGGGGAGGTTCTCTAGGAGCGTAAAGACTTTGCCAAGCAACGCAATGATGAATTCTCCAAACCCGGCCGTGGAAGAACGGACAATCGCTTCTTCCATCTCGTCGGTGAGCTCCTCGTCGTAGTTGATCTTAACATCTTGACCTTCTTGCTCCATTCTATCCATTTCTCCCTGTACAAACTGCATGGCAAGTGAGGTGTCGTGGACATCGTCATGGTCTTTGATCAGGGACACCAAAGGAATGCTATAAGCCACACTTTGGAAAAAGTTCAGCGTGTATTGTGTCTTCCCCAGATCATTCGCATCGATGCCGGGCAGTGCTAAAGCCATCAACGCTGTTATATGGCATCTAAACCCTTTTTGACGAGCCATTATGTTGGTGATCATTTGAAGTCCACAGAGACTTGCCGTCGTTCGATGGACCTCAACCAGTCCTTGCAAGCTAGGGTAAAAGCGCTGAAGGGCACCTGGCAGGATGAGATCGGGTTGCAGGTATGCGAGACCTTGCAACGTGGAGTAGTAGTAATTAGCGACCTTGGAGCTCTTGGCAAACAATCCCATGAAAGTAACTTCCCTGAGAGACAAAACGAATCTCTTTTTGAGCTCATTGTTGATCTTTCGATCGGCCGGGAGATTGAGCTCTCCACTCTGCTCTCTGTTCCATCTCGAGACAAAAATGTCAGTGAGATAATAAGTGAGCTGGCCAAGGAATTGAGCCCAAGAGCCGTGATTTGACGGGTGGAAAAATGTGTCGATTGACTCCATCAGACCCTCGAGACTCAACAGTATCGAACTATCTTTCTCCAGACAATGCGGCGACAAGGAGTGGACGATCCATCGGGCAATCATATACGGCACAGGATACTTTTTCTTGTCCTTCTCCAAGTACACTGCCAGACCTGAAGAGTAATCTAGCGCTGTGTAAGGAGAATTGGCCTGGCCAACCGGAATTTCGGTGAGCCGCAGGATAGCCGTGAAGATATAGTCAGACTGATCCTTAGTGAAGATACCATGTTCCGAGAAAGGCACATCGTTGCATCCCAGGTAGTCCCGGGACATCCGTGAAAATACATCGATGAAGCACTGGTCAAATATTTTAGACCTATTAACCAGTGACCAGATGTGAAACAGAGTCGGGAAGTACTCGGAAGGTTGGGAAAGTTCGTCGGTCGACGCCGATGGGGTTGACGGCAGCATGGTAGTGACGAGAGCGAGAACGATATATGCGTTTGTCAAGTCCGATGTGCTGAAGAATGGCAGAAACTCGTCCAACATCTCGCGCCTTGAACTAGGGTCAAAGTATATCTGCGAATGCAGGCAGAGCCTGAGCAGATGCCGTTGCGATCGACGCCGGCGGCTCTGGTGTGATGGGCATTCCGACGGGAGAACCAGCGCCTTGATTTCCTTCCAGAGGGGTCGCCAGTCGAGAATGAGATCTTCTACTGGCTTGAGGTAGTGCTTTCTCCTGTGTCGGGATAACGTATGAGTTAGCAGCTATACGACTCGGCGATGCTGATGATGGGATAGGCGGCTGCAAGAGACCATAGCCAGAGTGGGCCGTTCTGCCCCCTCCATCCTCTCAAGCCAGTCTCGATCACCTAGCGTACCTTGTGAGAGTGACCAGCATCTTTGTGAAGCGGTCTGCTGTATTCGTATCGAGACCTGGCGCCAATGCCAGGTGATAGTACACCTGAACCAGCTTGGAACGGAGCTCTCGCGTCATCTCGAATTTGAGATTCAACCAGCCTTGCAGCTCCCTAGTCCAGTGCAAGGCACCAGGCGAAAAGTCCTCGGCCATGATGGACATGTAGAGGTTCTTGAGGATGCCCGCCAGGGCTTCATCGCGATAGCTCTCATCTTCGACAGGGTAGGGGAGAAGTCGTTGGTAGGCAAAGGTTCGGGGCCTGTATCGCTTGTCATTGTCTTCGGAGTTCTTGGATACCGTCAGGCCGGGCGACGTAGCTCTAGATATCGAATCGGCCGACACTCCGAAGTGCCCGCCGACAAAATGCAGTGCTGCCGCAGCGTGCCCGGCTGCGAGCGAGTCCGCCGAGGTGGCGTGCGTTTCCGCCTCATCCATGGCTTGTTGTGGATTGCGAGCCGGTTGGTGGGCGATCAATTGGTTAGATGGGGAGGGAATGCGAAATGGGAGCAAGTCGGTCTAAATAAAAACAAGGGTCGAAGGCCGATGGTGGCGGCGTGGATGAGTGCGCACGCGTGGCATCGAAACTGCCTGGTTCTGGATGACGTTGTGGATCGCTGCCTCAGAGGCGCGACTGAATCACTGGTAAACTCAGCCGAACGATCTGGCGTCAGCATGAATCGACGCCTATTCGCCAGGGTTCACCCAAGGTAAATGATATGTCTGATTCGTTTTCGCATGCGCTCACCTCCGCTGATAGATTATAAATGATACCAAGTGCAGCAGACGATGCAATGGAGGGGTTGGTAGTGCAAACAATGATAGTCAACCCTGTCCAGATGGGATTCGGAGACCATCTCGGGTCTGGCATAGCAGCTGACAACTCCCTAGCTTCCTTCCATGTGCTGCATCATGACACCCGTTGGTCCAAGCTCCTCAACGCTTTGGCTGCTCCATCCCGAATCAGACAGGGGTTATTGATGATTATGTTAAGAAGCAGGTAACCGTTACTTGAACTAATCTTCTAGTGGACAAATACGTGCTGGATAACTGACATCAGATTGCTATTTTTCACCAAACGGGCGGCCCACTTTCTGGCTGAATAAGCCCCTCTTCCTACGCCACCCTCTTCGCGATTGGCAGTCATTTGCGATTCAACGCACATGCAAAGCAATTTGGTTTTGTATATCCTGTATCCAAATCATGGACTTCAAAGATTGCCGTCCTCAATTAATATTGGTGGTTTGACAACGTCGGGATCGCATCAAACCACCCGATGATGCCTGTATAAGCTACTGATCGGAATGAAGTTTGAACACCGACGGTCGGCGATTGGGGAATTTGGTGTTACCTACCTAGGCACCTACCTACCTACCTACCTACCTATGTAGTAGGGGTCTAGAGTTTGATTTTCCAAGGCAAGACACCAAAGCAGCTAACCTTTCCCAGTTTCCCCGGGACATTTGGCACGCCGTTGCATCCAGTTTGTCCGGTCTATAAAATATTCAAAACGGCTAGTTTGGTTCCGGGCAGTGAGCAGTGTAACGATCTCTTCCCTTGTTGGGTGCTATTAAGCTCTGGCTTGGTAAGCATCTAATGTCACAGCGACAACCGCCCAGCCAGATCCAGCATAGTCAGTCAAGACCTGCCCTTTAGATGGATACTATCTTTAGACTGATGCTACTGCTGACAATCCTACATGCTCGTTGGGAATCAGCCCTATAATATATAGAGTAATTCTCTATCCACAACCCTGACTCAAAAGCCACCACGTAACAGCAAAGTATATGTACGTCACTTTTGAGTTGGTGCGGGCCATGATAGCGCTCAGATCTAAGATGGTCAAAGAGATGGGACACTGCATCCGGGTCAGGTATACCACCGTTTTGACACAAAAGCAAGGGTCGGCAACCCCTCCATGAACCCTATCCAAGAGGTCGGGCCAACAGCTTAACTTAATTTGACTCTTATAAGATCAAGTTGGTACAAACACTCCCCTGAAGCTGGTGAATCCATCACCGCAAGCCTGAGTGAGCTTCGTATACTGAGTCTTTGGGGTCTCCAAGTACTAAGAAAAGAAGAAGGCGCCCCCGCAATAACGCACTTTGAGGTATAGCACATACATGGAAGATTCGACTACAACTGTTTTTGTATCGAGTTTGTCTAGCAACATGTCATCCAATCATTCGAACATGTCGAACTCTGTTAACACATGGCAATCAAGCGTGTTCATCTCGAAGAAAAAAGGTCGCGGAAGCCATGTGAGTGTACACTTTGTGACATTAGGCGGACATGACCTACCCTGCACTAAGATTCGATCACCGACAGCCATGCGGGAATTGAGCTTGGTTGACGACATGTCATATGAAGCCCACGACCTAGCTTTGTAGGTCCTGAAAACCCTGAATAAAAAGCGGAAGCAGGCTTGGCAGGGTACCCGTGCCACAGCTATCTGCTTACCCTTACTTACCAACCCAAACCCTTTCGTGATCACAAAGCCAGCAACAGATTATCTCGAGCTGTCTTGGGGGTAAATGCAATGCCATGCTTTTTTAACCCCTGAGGTTAAGGTCAACTTAACAATGGACGAGAAAGTAAAATAAGCACACATCAATGAAGAAGTAAATGAAAGATCTGCGCCAACCAGGAGGCACAAATCTGTGCAGCAGCACAATACCAACCGAGAACAGTTAGTTACGTGTCTTCCTTGAGGCCCATACTGGAATTGCATTGGCGGCAGCGAGGGGTAGCAACCATTGAGAGTTCCCATTATTTGACGTATTACTATATTATAGTATATTTAGTGTATCCGGAGCATGCATTTATCTGGCGCTGGTCTTCCAGACAGCCCGTATTGATGTGGAGGGTTCCGCTCGGGATCACTTATAGGTTGAAAGTCAGGCTTATGTATACCTTGTGATGCAAGGCTGCCTGGAAGTTCGAAGGTTTGGCCTCATAATTCGTGGTACGCTATTTGCATTCCAACATCTCCACACACCCATACATTAGCGCAAGTCAGTACCAAGGCCGGCCGCGGCAAGCTTCACTTCAATATACGATACTTCGTATTACTGACGGATCGTCTCGACAGCCAGTCTCCACACATCAACGCGCCGAGAAGCTTCGGTGAAAAACCGTGTGCACGACCCCATCCTTTGAAAGCCATGAAGATCAATATTTCTTGTGGTGTGGTTGGCCCTGTCTGTTGCCCTGTTGAAATGCAGACCCCTATCCTCCTGTTTTTTACTAGAAAGTCCAAGTAAGCACACTCAACACTCGCTTGGCTATCGTTGTCGCATATGCGCGTCGGAGTGGGTGGTCATACGACTACCGGTAATGGGGTGTGCGCCAAGGTGATAAATTAATAATTGATAATAATTGCTGGCCTGCATTCAAGGACGGTACTCATGCCACTGTGCCAAGGTGTCAATGGCACACACTGAATCGTGCCACACCCTAGTCGGCTCCGCTCTACACACCGCTGTTAATATGATATTCACCAATACCCCCATCGCGGTAATGATTCACGGTGCCATTTGGCCATGACAGGACTGTACGTGATTAAGGAAGGTCTTAAGGCAGACAATCACCATGAAAGTGATGCGCGCTTCACCTAACCAACCTGGTGCACAAAGCACCCTGAAACCAGTTACCCAAGGTGGTTTAGAAGGACGCTCCTCTGGGTCCCCTTGTCAATGCATGGAACAATGAAGTGGCGACCAACACCAATACTATTCCCCTCGAAGGAGAGGGATTTTGGAGGGGTTACATATTGGAACACAAGAATAGTGAGGGGGTTGACATACTTCTTTGTTTACAAGCCTTGTTCGGCCTTTTCTTCTTCTTTCTTTCCCACTCAAGCACCTATAGGGATTCACAGCGTACATAATAGAGAAAGAATAAGTTGCACCGCCGCGTGTTCGCCAAAATGCCCAACAAGACCGAGTTGTACAAGCTCCGCCCTCTGGGCTGGGAGAACGACGCGGAGGAGGAGCGGATACACACCACCTCGCTGGACTACCTCGCAGCCATGACGTACAACTCGTACGCCATTTACTTCAAGCTCGAAGACAGTCAGCGGCCCAAGGTGGTCGAGGCTCTCAAGGCTGGCCTTGAGAGGACCCTCTCCCAGTGCCGGCACCTCGTGGGCAGGATGGAGAAGAACGACGACGATGATGACCACTCCTTCGTCAAGAGGAAGGATGACACGGTCGACTTTATGGTCGAGTACTGGGATGAGGCTGCCGATGTGCCGTCCTTTGAAGAGCTTGAAAAGGTCCATTTCGCGACCAAGAACCTTGGTGATACTGTCCGATTTAGCACTCCCGGTATGGAGTACGGCGAGAAGCCAGAATGCCATCCTGACAACGTAGGTTCACATTGCATTTACAAGCCGATAATCTTGAGACGTGCCTCAAGGCTTGCCAAGCTAACTATGTAACCGCCGTTTTTTTTCCTCACTCACAGAAACCCGTCCTAGCAGCCTTCAAGGCCAACTTTATACGCGGAGGGCTCATGTTCGTCATGAACCACCACCACTACTGCCAAGACATCATGGGCTGGGTCTGGTGCGCGCGTCAGCTGGCGGGCAACTGCGCGGCGGCCATGAACGGCACGGCCCCTCCTCCCTGGGACCCGGCCGCCATAACGGACGGCAAGCGCTTCACGGCCAACGTCGCGTCGGCGCAAAAGGTGGACGGACCGAAGCCTCCGGAGCGTCACCCGGACCTCAAGCCTTCGTCTTGTCTGCTCTTCCACCTGCCCAAGAGCAAAGCGGAGGAGCTCAAGAAGCTGGCCATGCCCACGGACCCGTCCAAGCAGTGGATCTCGACGTACGACGCCTTCACGGCGCTGCTGTGGCGCCTCCTGACCAAGCACCGACGGGTGCTGTACGACGCCAAGGACGAGGACGCGCCGCTGCTGGCCGAGGCCATCAACTTCCGCCTCAACGGCCGGCTGAACCCGCCCGTGGCGGAAAAGTACCAGCGAAACCTCTTCTTCGCCGCCGCGTCGGCGAGCCTGCCGGACCCGCTGACCACGGCCCAGGTGGCCGAGACGGCGCCGCTGTACGAGCTCGCGGCCAAGATCCGGGCCATGACGCAGAGCATGACGCAGCAGGCGCTCGAGGCCACGCTGGCGCAGTTGGCCGTCGTCCGCGACAAGACGTGCCTCTTCACGCGCGTCAACTCGTTCCCACCCCTGACTATCGTCACCACCGACTGGCGCGAGGCCGTCCTCGACAGCTACGACTTTGGGTTCGGACGCCCCCACGCCTACCGCCACCTGTTCCCGGTCGTCACCGAGAATCTGCTCCTCATCTTCCCGCCTCGGACCAGGGGGCCGCTGGGTGAGGACGAAGGGCCCGAGTTTGCCTTGTCCATCGAGAACGAGATCGTCGATGCGTTCTTGAAGGACCCCAAGTTCAAGAAGTACTTTGAATTTAGGGGCTATGAGCTCGAGAGCAAATGAACAGGAACTCAGAATGATCAGGTACAGAAACTATTAAAGGGAGGAGGGTCTTGGCCTTCATTGGGCCATAATTGTACGTTCACGATGGTCTATAACGAATGGCTTATATGTAATACGATATATTCTGCCCGTTCCCTGACAAAGTGCATAAAGCTTGACTTTTGTGCCGCCAATTAATGCTTGAATCACCAACATATCTCAAAAGAAGCTGCTACTCCCGACGGACTTGTAGAAGCTCGTCAGAAAGAAAGAATAAAAACCATTGAAGAACAAGAATTGACAAACCTCTCCACCTGTCCAATGTGTACCTAGTTGCATAGCATTTGCTGACAGGCGGGGTTAATAAATTGCATGACCCTGGAATCATCCAAGAGACATGGTGTGGTTGCCTGACGATAATCAGCAAGGTTCATGCTCAAAACGAGACCGAGGTGTGGGAATAAGTGCTCAACGGACTGTTTCGGGGTCCCACTCCTACAAACGGCTCGGCTAGGGAGCAAGGTATCAATGGCATGCCCAACAAAGTAGAAGATCTACGGTTCACCCTGGTCTCAACGGGCTCTCGTCTTATATAGTATACTTCACCGAATCCTTCACTTTTTTTTTCTTTTCTATCTACCACAGAAAGTAAATTACCCTGGGACCGGGGCTTTGGACAGGGGTCAAGATAGACTTTCGGCAAAAGCAGGCGGCAAACGCGATTATATCAATCACATAGTGCCCAGCAACAGGAACAGTCTTGAGGAGGGGGCGACCAGGGCTAGACCGCATGGAACTTGGAATGTACACCCCAACCCCTAAAATAAAATATGTATGCGGATCCGGTATTCGAACTCACCTTGCAAATACATACCAACTGGCAAGCCCCGTTTTGTACCGCCTATGCTCACCAACCCGGCTATATTCGAATTTAGGCTGTAATCACATACAATCCGTTAGATCTGGTGCGGTGCGTATATGTTAAAAGTCTTGGTCGAGCAAAATCAAAGAAAACAACAACAGTGATGGATGCAGAAAATGAATACTTCTCCAATGAGTCTCTTCCAACGTGATATGGTATATAACATCTATTCCTGGGATTAAATGGCAAACTCAGCCAAACTTTTGACAACAATAATATGATAATATGTCGGTGCCCTCCATCTTATACAAAACATGCTTTTTTTTCTCGCCGCCAAAAAAACACCTGATCGTGGTCTTTTGTTTTCGTTTGCTTATCATACGTAGGTAGTACATTCTTCCGCTCCCCGGCAACAAGACACCGGAGCAGCGGAAGCCATCAGCGTAACAAAAAAAGGATTGCAACCAAAGAATTACCTTGCGTTGCCATAGTAACTCTTCTTGCCGCCACGGCTCTGGGGACCATCGTGCCACGCTGACGACACGAACCGTCCGCTATCGGCGATGGGGTCCGCACCGTACGGCAGGCCGTTTGTGCCGCGCTCGAGGTCCTCCTCCACGGCCACCTCCTGCTTGACCGTGACGGTGGTGGCCCTGAGGCGGTCGGTCGGGGCGGCTTCGGACTTGGCCTCGTGCTGCAGGTACTCTGTCGAGTCCGACTTTGTCATGTTGCCGAGCTGGACGCTGTCGTCCTCGATCTTGCGCCAGGCTTTGGCCCCGCCGGCGCTGCTGCCGGGAGCCGTGCCCTGCTGCGTGTTGTTGAGCGTCGTGCCGCGCGAGATGTTGGAGCCTGACGCGCCGCTCCTCGCCGTCGTCAGCTTCATGCCCAGCTTGGCCTTGATCCGGTGGAAGACGCGGTGCTCGCGCACCAGCTTGGGCGCCGCTGGCAGGCACGAGATGACGAAACCGCATGTCATCTCGGCAAAGGCCCAGAAGATGACGGGACCGAGCGTGTAGGTTACATCGGTGGCGTCGGCATATATGACGGTGGCAGCTACTCGGTTGATGGCTGAGATCACGGCGCTGTAGAGAGGGTGAAAAAAAATCCGTGGGTTAGTAGCTTCGACTTGAAAATTGAGAGCTTCTTCTCTTGGGTGGATGCAAAGTTGGCATGTATGCGAAAAGAGTTGGCAAAAAACTTACAGAACACCCAGCCCAAAGACACCTGCTACACCGAGCTTCTTCTTGACCGACATGTTGAGCCCCCAGATCACTTTTTGCGGGAGGAAGAGCATGACAGCGTCGGTGAAGAGATGAATAGACGCGGACGCGAGCTCAATGGAGTGTTTGTTGATGTTGCACACTCCAGCCACAGTCAGGTCGTAGATGGAGGCGTTGGGAATACACACAAAGTTTAGCAGCACGGTAATAACAATGCCGGTGACCGTCTGCAAGAAAATGAGGAAGATGCAGGTCCACCAAAACACGTTCCTCTGCACCGTGAACATTTCCATCCACTCGACCAAAATGGCGATCTTGAGACACGGGAGGACAATCGAGTAAAGGACTCCGGCAATGTAGACGTACTGGCAGTTGAGAAAAGTTTCCAGGGGTTAGGTCAAGACACTCTAGGCAATTGCAGTTCGTAGTTTTCTTTTCGAAGGGTTTGTCCAAGGAGAATAGACTCACATATGCCAGAGGGATCATATCCCTCATCACGACATCCCACTGATGCACAAATAGACCCGGGACATATACGACCTCGACTGTAGAACAGAAAAGAAGAGATATTAGTTTCGGTTTCCAACGGTGGCATAGTGAAGAAATATAGTTGCTTACAGCAGCAGTAGCTCCATCCGACATAGCAGCCATAACCCACCACGATCAAGCCTTCTGGAATAGTCACCCGCTTGGCCAGCACAGCGAGATAGCCTCTGATCAATAAGCACAAGCTAGACACTGCGATGCAGAGCGACATGACTCCTATCGCGAGGCCATTCTCGTTCGAGGGATTATCGAAGTTGGACACAGTTCCGTTCGGAGGAGCCAGAGCAGGTCCAGACAGGACCGCCTCCTGTTGGTCCTTGGGTAGGTGAGGGATAGGATTATTTACTCCTGACATGATGTCCCAACCGCTGTATGGAGCGGAACGATTTGGTAAAAGAGTCTGCTGGCTGGTATGGCGAGGTTATAGGCACCGCGCAAGAGACTGCGAGAAGCTGCGACCAAGACGAAGACTGAGCAGCATGCAGGCTCACGGCTTGGTGGTTTATAAAAGAATACAAGCTGTCCCCCGAGTGTTTATACGAGAAAAAAGGAAGAAAAAATAAACGAAGGTCGACCAACCGAGAGGCTGGTGATTGTGAGGCGCAAATAAAGGGGTTTCATGAAAAGTTTCTGAATGCGACGCTGCACCCATTTATCACTGACCCCATGGAATCTTCCCACGGCAGGGTTATTCAGCCTGACACAGGCGCCGCCGGGTAGAAACAGAGGAACTAAACCTTAAAAACCACAGCTAAGACGATCGGTGCTCCCCCTTTTACCCCATCAAACAGCCATGGATGGGTTCGAAAGGTAACCGAAGCATCAAGACCGCAAGGTGGGAGACAGACCTCTGCCGATCGGAACCCACTCTTGTCCTGGCTGGCCTGCTTTTATTTCGCGATATGCTACGCAAGGTGGATTTTTCTTTCGGCTACCACATCAAGTGAGGCCACCGGGAGCGAGATTGGTACAAGATTTTATTGGAGACCAAGCCAGGACTGCCTGTTTTTAATGCGCAATACGGTAGCTCGTCTCTCTTGGTATACCAGTCAAAGATACTCAAGCTTCAAAGCACGGCTTAGTCGGAAGAGTATTTTGCCAACAAATGGTCGCGTGGCAGGCAACGAAATTTATTTTCGTAGGGCAGAAGGTTATACACGACGTGATTCCGACACCAAGGCATGGCATAGTCGGAATGATTCAAGTTGTGAACGACACCAAGCATGTCATGAAGATGCGTCTTGCACAAATGTAATTTCGTGCATGGTACCACTCCCCCGGTCGGCCCAAGATCCTCTTAATCCAGCATTCGAGTGTCCGGTCATCTGAAAGTCTCCAGTTGAGAGGCTCAGATCTGCATTATTCTTTTTTTTCTATTTGTTCTATTTTTTTCATCCTAATTTTTTTTTTTGAGGGGTTTGTCTCCAGACGAGTACATTTGACTGAGACGATCCCGAATTCGACCTTGTTTCTAATATCAACCTGTCTCCATGGTTGACAGTTGTGAAAACTTTTGATTACCCCTTGTCTTCTGCAAACGTAATTATTTTTTCTCCTTCCGGTATACCGGTCGATAAGCTATATATGATTTACTTTTTTTCTTTCGGGAGATTATGACGAATCTATGTTATATAGGGTAAGGATGCGCTCAACTTACGGGAGGAATATTCATGCAGTACAAACTCAAAACACAACTTGCTTTCAGATGACCACCTCTGCCCAGCTTCGACGCCCTTTCACCCATGTTCCGCCTTTGGGGACCCGGGCCCTTGATTCTGGTCTTGGACGAGCCGATCGCCTGGTAAGGAATTACTTTACTATGTTAACGATCGCGCCAACTTGGACTGGACAGAGTCGTGACCTCCACATATGAGCTGACCAGGGCCCAGAACTATGTAGAGTTTGGTCGTCAAGCCTCGATTTAACAAGGGGTCAAACTGGTCTATGGATTCAAAGACATTTTCTGCGAAATGAGCCATTGAAAGGTCGTTCCGCATAAACACAAGAGTCCAACATGTTATTGCATGGACTCCTTTTTACGTATTGGGTGAGGAGAATACATGTCAGCATCAATCATCTCACTCTTGCGCCATCTCACGCTGTCTTCGTACACAGACCAGACGACAGTGCTAGGAGGTGACAGGCAAACATGTCATGATCCCTGTATTAGCATTACTGGTACAGGTATCAACGAAATGCGACTCCGTGCGTGCTTACACCGAATCCAATCAACACCGGTGGGAAGTTCAAGAATTACGGGCCCAACGAAAGGCCCTGGTCCGGTCGGTCCATCTATCCATTGCAAGGGAGCTACCCGTAGTTTTATCGCGTCCTTGAACCCCTGTGCCTTGCCAGCCTTCCTTCCTGTGCAATAACCAGGATATTCACTACTGCCGATCCCAAAAATGGGTAGGAAGTACGGTAGACAGGAGATTGACTTTTCTGAGAAAAAAACTGCTCATCGTGTCCCAGGAGCTGTATGTATGTAGATCAGGGAATTTAGCTGCTACACTCGAGCCGCAATCCGATCACAGTATACTACGGGTGCAGGCAAAAAAACCACACCTTGCCACCGTATGTGTATGCGTGGGCCTTCACCAACCTAACTATCCGCGGGGAGCTTCAGGTACCTACCGCATAGTAAATTTATTGTTTTGCAAAAAAATTCCCAAAATCGGGAACACCCACAAGGTCCACAGCGCTGTGCTAACTGTTCAGGGATGTGGACTTTTACCCCTACCACAATAGTACATCGTCAAAACGTCTTCAAAAAACCGGGCGAGGCAAGAGTGGGAGAAGGTCGGCTAAAGTATCAATAACTTGGCTGCCCCGTATACCCACTAAAAGGAAATATTGTAAATAAGACCACTAATTATTGCGTACAGTGGAAAACCATGCCACGAAGATATTCAGATCAGAATCAGTAACAGCCTTTCGTAGTCCAGACAGCACAGTACCAAGGTTGAGTTCAGCCCAACGTAGCGTAGGTACTATGTGGTGCGCGGTACAACATCCGGCCATCTGAACTTTGGCAAGAAAGATGCCAATACCATGCCATACCCCACCCAGATAAGATTGTAGACCTAGTAACTAGCTACAGTACAGACTATTGAGACAGCTTCTGGACTGTCCACGATTCAGAAAGCTGGAGGCGTGGATATGGGGATAGGCTAAGTTTGCGTAAAGGCTGTTCCTGGGTAATTAATATACGGGATATAAGCCAAGACTTGCTAAAAAGGAGACGGAGACGAAGGTCAAAAGGACGGGGAAAATGGGACACACACGAAGAGAGAGAAAAAAACCAAAGAAAAAAAAAACCACACACACA
>JAVHJQ010002107.1:2605-14418 GCA_031306095.1 Pyricularia sp. CD86 | reverse complement strand
GTAGGCATTTCGTTGTTAAATTTTCAGGGTGCCGAACAGGGGGGGTGCCGAACAGGGGGTACGCAACGTTATCAGAGATCTATCAAAATCTGGGATTGTGGAGCCAGAGCGGACTTGTGTTGCTTGTCAAATGCCTGCTGAGTGATCCAACGTCCGAGAAGGTTAAAAAGTTGTGGTTGCGAGATTGTTCATCACCACGACACCCAGAGATGCTGCATTGGAGGGACTGGGTCAGGAGAAGTGACCAAATCATGGATATGAGACGCCACAAACAACACAGTGGCGTCACCATCCCTCCGGATCTTGTCGTTTCCACTCTCGTACCCAGCCAGATTATCAGCATCTGCAACCACCAAAAGAGCCCGGTACCTGTTCCGAGATTCCCTGAGGTTTTCTTCAAACCCGTTGATCATCTCCAAGTGCACCATCTGGTCATGCAAGACGTAGCGGTAATTCGCCTCGACCACCTGATGTTCACGCACCAGCTGGGAGCGTTGCGCGCGGGCGCGGACGAGGTCCCTAGTGACATCCTGATGCTGCTCCGTCACGATCTCGAGGTGCTCAAAGGACGTCACCTCCCGGGCCAGGGACGGGTCCTTGCCCTGTCCGAGGAGTTGCGTTTTGGCCTCGGCCTTCTGCCGGTGGGCGCCGAGCGAGCGTTCGTAGTTCTCGAGCCGCGCGACGATGCTCTCGATATGGGATAGGTTCTCTTTGGTTGCATTTAGTGCCTCGAGGGCTTTGGCGGTCTTGAGTGAGAGAGTTTCGGCTTTTGACCGTTTCCGCTCCATCATCTCCTCGAGGCGAGTAAAATCCCTTGCTTGGAGCTCGATTTGCTGCTGTGCTGTCTCCAGCATTTTAGCCTCGAGATCGGTGAGTGTCATTCTTTTTACGTTTGGGCGATGAGAGATAACTGGTGATTTTGACTTGACAGGTTGCTTTGGACTGGCTCGAATAAAAAAAAAAGGTATTTGGGAGCAGCACTGCTAAGAAAGAAGTTTTGAAAATGGATGCCTGCTTTTTATGTGGGGTCCTTGTTCTACTTGCTGTAGAAAATATGGTATTCATAGGATTGGTTGCCGGTAACTCCAGCCTTTAGCTATACTTTGACGTTTTTATTTGCTGTTCATGATTGGGACAAGTCATTCAACACAAAAGCTTTGAGACGCGATGACTTCAAATCAGAGTCAATTACAATGCGTTTCCCCTCAGCATTACAGAGCCCCACTTCTAAGTAGCACTTGACCACAAAGACTGGCGTTGGTAAACAAAGGCTGTTTCCAAGAATCAGTTAGACTTTATTGGATTAGATCTTCTGCTTGTTGTTCTTTGACCATCCACATGCAAAGATTGAATGACAGGTCCAGCTTCTTAATATAGGCAGAGAACTTCACTTGTAAAAGATTCTTCATGCTGGAACTCAAAGACATCACATCACATAAGTGCATTGATTCAAGAAGAGTCTCAAGTTATCCTGTTCCACCTAGCGTGAGCACAATAACTTCCAAAAAAAAATATTGTTGTTTAACGCCCACAAGTCGGGCGGCCGGGGCCCTCGGCAAAGAAGAAATGTATACTCGGACAAAAAAGGCCAAGCAACACAAAGAAAGAAAGAGAAATTAAAGGAAAGCGATACGCATTTTTCTCCACTGAAGCCTGCATTACCAAACATGCCCGCATCTCATCCACGCTAAACTTTTACAGCTTAAGCTTCTCCGCAAGCTGGAAGGTGGCGAAGCTCTCGGGGATATCGGCGACCGACGCGCCGGCCTGGTTGAGCGCGACGAGCTCCTCTACGGGCAGTTTGGCCTCGACGATGGCGGTGTAGTTGTACTGGGTGCCGTCGGCGAGGTACACGACGTTGGGCGCGACGCAGCCGGTCGACTCGGTCTCACGAGCAGCCAGGCCCGAGGGGACGCCACGAACCATCTTCTTCTTGTTGTTGAACCCGTAGCCACCGCCGCCAAATGGGCCGTTGCCCAGGCACACGTAGCCGCGGCCGCCGCTGTCCTGCTGCTCGCGGATGGCGCCGCAGTTGGGACCGGCGTGTCCACGGCACTGCAGGTTCCACTCGCCTGGGATGGCCCGGAACGAGATGCTCGCGAAGAAGAGGCCGGCGTTGACGCTGCAGCACGAGTCCGGGTTCCAGTTGAAGCAGATGTAGCCACCGCCTCCGTCGTCGCAGCCTCCCCAGTTTTGGAGGTGAATGTCGACGGCCGTGACGGCAGTCGCGAGAACGGCGGTAAAAAGTGCAAAGGTCTTCATCTTGAAGGAAGGAAAAAACAGTTGCTTCTCGCGAGAGAGTAAAAGCTGCGAGGGGGGTGCTTAATGAGGGCGGGAGTAGCTTTCGTGGTCCTGAGGCCTGTGGGAGACGGTTGAGCAGGATGGGGAATGGAAAGATTCCAAGGCTTCTAGGTGTAGCCGGAAGCTCTTATTTATACTTTTCTCGATGGCTGCTTTCTCAGCATTATTCCTGATCTCTGCTAGTGTTGTCGTCTGCTCCTTGCCTGCTCCTCGTCGCCTCAATCGGAACATCGCCTATGCTTTCCGAGATATCGTCAGGCATGACAACGTGCTCTGGCTTTCCCATGGTTTCAACAAGTGGTATGACCGGACACACGTGCGGGTCGGTTACACCTGTGCCGTGAAGAGTTTTCTTGACTAGTGGGTGATTGAATAAAAAATATTATTTTGACTATATTTCCACCTTGGTACTTTGTGCGAGTGTAAGCCGACCATCCCTGCTAGAGGTACGTGTAAACTAAATCACACCTGCCTATCTAGTTGATGCTTGCACAAAGGCTTGAGCCCCAATGCACAGGGTTACATTTTTGTATGCTCTCTTTATTTCAAGCGAAAGAAAAAGTCTTTGCAAGGGGATTCTTCACGACTGAAATCTTTGAATCGTGAACAAATTCTACAAAAGCAGGTGTTTTCATTATTCTTGAAGGCTGCAGTCAACAACAGTACGTGTAACGATTGCTCTGCAGCTGCAACTTTGTGCTGCTAGACAGTTATTTCTTTGTTTATACTCGTTCACCATTGTCGTCAGACCTCAACAAATTCCGAGTTTGCACAACGATAGAAGCTGACTTCACAAGTATATAATCTCGTCTGCAGTCTCTTGGCAAGCCACAACAACTACCATGAAGTTACACTTGATGATCTCATTGCGGTACTTAATTGTTCCCATGCGGGGAAGCAGGGGGACTTGATAGGTCAAAAGTCCGAGGAAGTGTGGATGCAACTACGCCTCACAGGCTCGCAGGTGTGGCAATTCAAACGGGCAGGATACTATGCCCGTTTTGCAGAAAATCTTGGAAATGTAAACATAACTGGGTCTGAAGTGGCGAGGTAAACAAAGTGTGCATTTTACCCCGTTATGTTTGTGCTATACGTATGAAGTTTGATTTGACTACCTACATGATGATTTTGCAGAAATTGAAGAGGAAGGAAACAGAACGGGAAAAAAAAGTATCTCTTCATCACGAGAAACGCCATTCAGTGTGCCAAATAGCATAAGACCGACTGTGACCGACGAAGGATTCATCTTTTAAACATAAATATAAAGTACGCAATGCTACCAGGTGCTAATGGATCGCTCCGCTCCGCTCAGCCGATCCGAGTAAGATTTCAGGGTTCTCCGGGGCAAAAGGGAGAAGACCAAACCGCGGGAGGGGAAAGGCGCCAAGGCGGCGCGGAGCCATCCAGCCGTGCCTCCCGCATCACATCCCTGCGATTCACACTCTGTTTAATGATAAATAAGCTGATGTCAGCTCAATTTCTTCTAGAGAGCATTTCCAAACCAGTATTCCGTCACCAACCGCCATGTGGAGTTCAAACATGCCGCTCGACTAACAAACGCTCCCTTCCTTGGACCTTGGGTCTGGTCCAGGCAGCAACATGGGCGTTTGCCTACGATACCTTGCAAATGTGGTTGTGCAGTTCCGAGAGCCAGAAACGGCTCGAACTATGCTGTTGCATCTGATGCAGGACTGAGGCGCTGGTGGAGGGAGAGAAACCACTCAATTGACCATTTATAAGCGGCGAATCGTGGCAAGCATAACCCGTGGTTATCCAGAAGCAAACCATTGGTCTATCTATACTCGAGCTTTTGGGGCAGTCGGAGATGCACATTTCCTCACAGTGCCTGGCGAGTGCTTCAGGTCTTTCTTTTTCTCCTCGGCCAGATTGGGATCGGATCTTCCATAAGTGTATACGTACGGGTAGTGTCTAAGGAGTGGGCATGAGGGGACCTCAAGACTAAGTTGGGTCTCTATTTTTTTATTGCACCTCGCTTGCTATTGCGAAAGAAAAAGGATTTCTCCTACTTTTCCTCAGTAGCCAGCGTGCAAAGATCAAGCTCCTCCTTCCGCCGACGGCACATGAGCCTCACACTGGAGTCTGTAATGGGGTCTATACCAATCCATTTGGGGGCGATGGTCGCGCCCTCGGCCAATTTCCAATCGTATTTCAGCAAAAGGTGGCAAAGCGCGATCTTGATCTGGTGCCCCGCGAAAAAGCGCCCCTGGCAGACATAAGTGCCGTAACCAAACACTAAATGATCAGAGGTGATGGAAACAAGCTGCGCTGTGGCCTCATTACCGGGTTGCTGCCGCATACGGTAGAAGCGCCAGGCGTCGAACTTGTCGGGGTCGGGGTATTTTGACGGGTCGCGAAGCTTAGCGGCCGCCTCCACGGCTACCATTTCGCCTTTGGGGAGGAAGGTCCCATCGGAAAGCTCCGTGTCTTTTTTTACCATGCGTTGCATGTTTGCTGAGGGATTTCGTTGGGGGTAGGTTAGCGATTATGGCCCATGGGCTAGGAAATGTACATATGCATCTATCAACTCACCGGTCATTAAAGGCTTGATTCTTTGGGCCTCCTTGATAGCACTGTCCAGTAACTTCAACGAGTTAAACCCGATTTTCGAAAAGCCGTGCACAGGCAGCACATCCAAAATCTCGGCCCTAAGAGCGTCAACGACTTCTGGGTGAGTAGCGAGCTGCAGCATAACCTGCGTAAACAAGTCCGCTGTGGTATGAACAGATGAAACCGACAAGCTCAGCTGGAAATCAGTCACGACAACGGGGGATTTTCTGGGTTCCTTGTCGATCCACTCGATGGCGTCGTTGTATGAAGGGGGCATCTCCCCGCGGCGCGCATAGTCTTGTTGTTCCTTGCGCCGCTCCTCGCTAAGCCCACTCACGAGCTTCTCTGCCTTCCTGTAAAGCCGTCTGTAGTTTTTGCCTGGTTGGCTAAACCAGTAGACAAATCGTCGGAGCCAGATTGGGAGTGTCCGGAGGGTCTTAAGCATGATGGTGGCCGCTATGGAATAGTTCACCGTCACATCAATCCATTCCTCGCTCCGAGATAGTTTGGGACCCAGGAAAATGCGCGAGACTAGGCGCGCCACCATATCCGTGGTGTTTTTGGCAATAGTACACTCCGTCCATTCTGGTTTTCCGTGATCCGCCACTGTTAATGATTTCCCTTGGCCTCTTTCTTCTTCTAATCTTTATTTGCTTACCCGGACTGTTTCCGAAATTCTTCTCCACGGCGTAATCCGCCTCGAGAACCAGTGGTGTCGTGATGGAGTCTTGGAGGGAATTCGGTTAGGAAAAGAAAAAAAAAATAGATCGGGCCAAACCAAACACAGTGGACGACTTACCCAGCCGGTTTATCAAATGTTTCTTAACCACATTCTGCATAATGCGATCCGGGTGGTTGAGGACCCCCATAACTCTGCTGCCGGGAGCACCTATCGGGATTAACTACGCACAAACATAGCTTAAAAGGCCGCCCACGATAAAATAGACCCTGGAGAGGGTTGGCTTACGTTCTCGAACGCCGCCCGGAAGCTCAGATTCGGGTGGTGGCGGATCTCGGTTGCGCGATCGTTGGGCAGGACCGTCATGGGGCCGATGTTAGTCAGGAACTTAATGGGACTGCCCGGGGATTCTTTTTTCGCTCGCTCGTAGAGCTCGCGGCCCTTGAACACGAACTCGAACTGCTTTTGGATCTTGAGCTGGAACGGCCCGGGCTTGTTAATAATTGGCGGCATCCTGCCTTTTTTGGCCCCGGCCATAAAGTAGCTTGCTACCATTGGCAGGAGAATGATGACCGCGAGGGTCAACGTCATGCTGGGAATGGTCAGCTCCAGAGAGCCAAACCCTGGCTGGAGGACGTTCGCGGCGACGGATGACATTCCGACTGATGTTGCTAATTTTGAAACGATGAGAAAAAAAAACTCTTCTGGTGCTACAGGTGACTATATAGGGTTGGGGATTAGTGCATGCTTATGTATTTAGGTACATATATATATAACATCGATATTGAGGTAACAAGTATATCAAATGCTGAAACCGTGCAATGATACGTAGGGTTTGCTGGCTTGTAATGATTGATTCCAACGGAAATCGCGCAAGAACAGTCTTTTAATTCCGGGACTTGTTCGAGATGCCACACCGAAACCCGGTAGTGCGAAAGGATGTAAGTTTCGGTTAGAAAGTTAGATTTATGGCCGGACTATTGAGTGGTGACTTGTCGCCGTGCAGGGGCTATTCGTTTCCATTTGCAGATCAACACAGCAGATATTTGCATGAAGTATTTCTTGGCCGAGCTTTTCATGCCGAGCCTGATATAGAACGTGGTAGCAAATGAGAGCATAACCGGAAAGAAAAGTATAAGTAGCGGTAGAGAAGGTTATATAATTTGACGTCATCAACCAAAACCGCCCCGTACCTAAGTAGCCTTTGCCCTATTTATGATAGTTAATATACATAGATTTGCAAAAGAAGATGCCTTAATATGCTTTGTAATAGGGGACGGTTTCCGCTTGCCTGATCTCGTTCGTGGTAGGGCTCCGTTGGATCTTAAAATTGACGCGTATTTTATTACCCATAATCGGGGTGCTAGCCAGAGTGAAATCCATCGGGTTTGATTGCTACGTACGACTCTTGACACAGAAATGTGTTTCTGGCGGGATTCGGATGTCACGCTTCCCCGGTGGTTTGAGGCTGGTTACATTTCGACTCGGTATGCAGTGTTATACTGCCTGGATGATAGGTTTATACTGTTAATCAATTATCCCGGAAAGCCGTGTATAAATGGCACTTACTGACAAACAAGATCAAGTCATCGGGTAAACGCGGGTACCTTGTCAGATTTCTCCCTTAGACTCCAACTCTTTATCTACGCCCTTTGGCTTTGAGCAACCCAAAGTCTTGATACCGTCAAACAGGACCACATTAGCTTTAAAGATGAGCGGGCAAGACTCGGACCTATCCAGTCTAACATCGACCGCCAAAGATGTCATCCGAAGGCTATCCAGCATCAGCCATGAAAAATACTCGTTCAGTACGGCTAGCTGTGAGCCATACAACACAGCATGGGTCGCCATGGTCACCAAAACATCTCCTAATGGCCAAAAAGAGTGGCTTTTCCCAGAATGCTTCTACAATTTGTTAAAAACTCAGAACAAAGATGGAGGTTGGGCTTACCACCCCCAGACCAAGACAACCGGCGTGTTGGCAACAGCTGCATGTTTGTTAGCTTTGCTGAAGCATAGCAAGGAGCCTCTCCAAGTTGAGGACGTATCTGTTGAGGAATTTCGCAAACGCATCGCGCTGGCTACTCGATCTTTGAGAGTACAGCTGCAGGACTGGGATGACGTCCAAACAAGCAATCACATTGGCGTAGAGATAATCACTCCCGCTCTTTTGGCCTATCTTGAGGAAGAAAACGGATTGCTATTCGAATTCCCGGCGCAAACAGCACTTCACGAGATGTACACGGCTAAAATGTCCCGTTTCAAGCCTGAATATTTGTACCAAAACAAAGTCTCGACGGCCGCACACTCACTGGAAGCCTTCATCGGCAAAATTGACTTTGACCGTGTATCCGGCCACCTTTATCACGGATCCATGATGGCTTCCCCCTCCGCAACAGCGGTATACCTTATGCATGCCACGGTCTGGGATGACGAGGCCGAAGGATTTTTGCGGCATATTATCAAAGCCGGTGCGGGCCATGGCGACGGTGGAATACCGGGCACTTTCCCGACGTCGTACTTTGAGTATAGCTGGGTAGGTCATCTACAGTATACTGCCGCAACGCTTAAGAGAATGCATTTTGCTAATTAGTAATACAGACCGTTGTGACACTTCTGCAGGCCGGATTTTCCACCGAGGATCTGGGCCCGAAGGAGCTTGGTATTATAGCCGATCATCTTGAAGCCGGTTTTAAAGAGGAAGGAGGAATTATTGGATTTGGTAAGTCGCAAAACATTGCAAGTTTGCCTTTCGCAAAAAAAGCTTATTTATTTTGTTAACTTGAACCCAGCTCCCCGGGCCCCGGATGCGGATGATACAGCCAAAGGGCTTATAGCTCTAAATCTGATGGGACGCCAGGCGTCCCCAGAGCAAATGATCAAGGTTTTCGAGGGCAGAGACCACTTCACCACATTCGGGTCAGAACGCGACCCTAGCCTAACATCCAACTGCCATGTGCTGCTAGCTTTGTTGCAATGTACAGACCTAGTTCGCTATGACCCGCAGATTATCAAAACCACCAAGTTTATCTGTGACTACTGGTTTTTACAGGAAGGGCGCATTAGGGACAAATGGGTAAGTCCAAATCCCATCGCGGCGTGTTAGCATGGGCTACTGGGACAAAACCTCGAGGGGAAAGAAAACATCTAGAGCATGGACTTGTCCAGGTGCTTTACCCTCTGTATCATACTGTTATTAACCGATGAAAGTAGCATCTAAGCCACCTCTACCCAACAATGCTGTTGGTGAAAGCATTTACCGAGCTACTCAGCCGCCTATCAAACAGCGCCACACTAGAAACAAGCCAGCAACTGCTTTGGCGTGTCCTTGTATGCCTGTTCCAAGCATGTCTGCATACTCTGTCAGAACAAGAAGAGGACGGCTCCTGGGGAGGCCTTCCAGAACAAACGTCTTACGCCATCCTCACGTTAGCCGAGGCACAAAAGTGCAGCTTTTTCAACGGGCCCGCCATCGCCAGCCAAATTCAAGCTTCCATCAGTCGAGGCGTGCGCTTTCTGGAGACGCGAGAGGTCGGACCCGGTGACCACAGCTGGATATCGAAAGCTGCATACCGAGTAGCATTTGTCGCTGAAGCGTACGAGCTTGCCGCGCGTAACGTCGCCCGCCTGAAAAGGAAGGTCACCATCGGGGCCGACATAGTTATGCCTTTGTCTGGACTGGAATTCGAAACCTACATCAAAATCTTTCAAGAGACTCCTCTGTTTTCAAACACGCCCGAGTGGCAAGTTCGGGCGTGGCTGCTTGAATCTAGCGTGTTCTTGCCGCTCCTCTGGGGTGACGAATCTGGCATTGCCGAGCATCAACTCCTAGACATACAAGTCTTCGCCTTGGTCAGCTGCGCCCGCATGGGCTCCTGTTTCATATCGACCTCCAGGTTGTATGAGAAGATGCTTAGTTCCATGCATAGTCTCCAAGCCAACAAGTCCAAAGACGCTTCCGCAGGTGTGTCTAAGTTGTGCGACCTCCTCGACACGGATTTCAAAGGAATGATTCAGACAAAGAAGGCTTTGGAAGCAGATCTCGACAGCCACGCGAATATCAATGGCAACGGCGTTTCAGAGACGCCTGACAAGTTCCACGGTGGGATGGGCAATTTCTTGGTGCATGTTTTGAATCAAAGCTTAGTAACAGCAGCTTTTGCCGTTTCGCTTCTTTTTGCCTAGCTTTGTTTTGCTTTCCATTGATATTTTGCGCACACATCATATGTTCACCTGTGGTGTGCCGCAATATGCAGATTCGGTCGACCAGGCCGAGAGATCATGGGCGATAGTGCCGACGCCTTTTTGGTTGAAAGATCACCAAGATTACTTATTCGTTGTTAGTCTTTTGATTATGCAATATATTATGAGGATTCATGCGTCGAGACCGTTTTGACGTATGTTATATTGCTAATACGTTACACGTCCAACCAATACTCTTCCTCCATTACTCGTTTAGACCAGTTAGTACCTGAACCAGCCCCTGAATGTACCATTCGTTTCAAAATTTGGAAATCTCCAACTAGATACTCTGTATGAAAACACCGTCGATCTTTTACTCAACTCTTTGAATTAAGTCGCAGCGATCATATGATTCCTATTAACACCCACAATTAATCTGGTCTAATTGTGCTGTGGGCCCCTACTGGAACCCCGTTCTTACCGAACGGACCCCGTCATCCAGAAAGACTTTTGTATAAGAGGACCCTCGTACAGTAACAGGATCGGAATTCCGCCCGGGATACTCCGTACCGTGCCCTAAAGCCGCCCATGGTCTATGCATGTACGTACTGCCACCGACACAGATTTAAGTTGGGCAAGTCAAGCTTTGATGCCACGTTATATGCTCTTGAACTTTCATCAAAACCTCGCTCACCAAAATCATAATCCAATCTTACCTACGTACCTAGCAGACCATGGCGGACTATTTCGAGCGCCTTCAAGATGATCGATGCCCTATCTACGAACGTGCTTTTCCCAACACAGATTGGGGTGCTGCTGCACAGGAACTTACCGGCCTGACGACTCTGGCTGATAAGGTCAATTACCTGGCGAATAACTTCCCCGGCATTGTACGCATAGCCTGTATGGGCGGCAGCAATGACATTCAGGCGCAGCTCGAGCGTACCCGGAAAGCGTTTGCTCAAATCCTTAACCATCCCCACTATTCCGACAAAACGGGTGCAGATTTGGGGCTGACGATGTTGTCGCCCACCATGCTGGACGGCCTGCTGTCAAGATACGCTGTTACCAGCAGTAGCGTTAAGCTTGGGGAAGTCGCTGCCGTCGCCAATACCACACCTCAGGTATACGGAGGAGCCAAGGTCCATTTTTTGATTATGATGATGCCGTCCCGGCAGGGTGGCGACGTGTCTGCCATGCACGCCGATACCATTCTTGTCCCTGACGACCCGCGCGACGAACAGTACGTCACGTGCACCTCAATCTCTTACCCTGAGCCATTTTTTACCAAGGAAAGGCAGGTCCTCATGGACAGGCTTAAGCTTCAGAATTTAGACATTGCCAAAAACGAAGGGACGTTTCACAATCTCCTCGTGCACAACAACATTGGGGTCTGGGGTCCCGATTGCATCACCATATTCGTAGGGACAGAACACTTTTACCTTACTTCGGTAGAGCTGCTGGCCCAATGCCGAACACCAGGACTGGAAAAGCCCTACAATAATGCACCCAGCATATCGCTGTTCCAGCTCCGGGTGAGCTGTTCGGTCAGCTTGACCCGGGAAGAGCACAGCGCGCTGAAACGGCTTAAACACCTAAACGACCTGTCGGTAAGCCGAGGGCACGTAATGATGAACGGCAGGGGGACGTCGGAAAACTCGTGCTTTTCCCACTGCTTTTACGACATCGCCTGTGTCAAAGACGGGTTCTACCCGGCGGGCGAGGTCTGGGCCAAGACGCCCGACGTCCTGCTCAACGAGCTCGTCCAGCGCGCCGACGCCGTCTACGTCGCCAAGGAGTTTGGCGGTCACCTGCGGCTCGGCACCTACCTCGACCCGCAGCATCGGGAGCAGCATTACGAGGTCGCGTCCGAGGAGGCAGGCGCCAAGGCCATCCGCGACGTCTTCGAAAGCAAGGCCCTTTATAACATTTACAAGGGCGGCTCAACCACCAGCTGGGCCAACAAGTACATGACGCACGGTGATGCGCTACCTGAGGACGTTGAACTATTCTTTACCCACGTTATGGATGTATTTGCGAGCCATATCGAGGAGTGGTCGAATTCGCTGCCCTAGGCATTTCG
>JAVHJQ010002101.1:0-17427 GCA_031306095.1 Pyricularia sp. CD86 | reverse complement strand
GTTTTTTCCTCTCTTTTTTTTTAAATTTAATTTGACCAAGCAAATTCTTAGATAGAAAGGAAAATGGTTGTTGAGAGGATTGAAAAGTGGTATAAAGTTCGTTATAAGCTATTGGGTGTTAAAATCGGAAGAAGCTTAAAAAAGATGGGATAAAGGAATGATATCTTTGAAAAAAGGTTTAAATAACCTATTTATATTACTTGGATATGAAGATGTTATATACACAACTGTGCATCGAGCTTACCATAAACAGTGTCGACGGTTAAAATACTGTAAAACGTTCACGTGTGCTATAAAAATAATATTTGACTCCATTGGCGGTTTTATAACAAGCTTGGCTGAAACCGATTATCATAATCGATGCTGGAAGTCTTTCGTCGGAGAATTTTCACATTTCTACTGGTATCTCCCCGATTCAGGTACCAATGGGTCAAACACTCGTGTTACATGGGTGTTCGATTAAAGGGGAAAACTACACAATATTTTATAGCTGTAGTCAAAGAGATATGTTTTATTATATGACCGGTCCAAAGGTCTTGGCATGTAGGATGCCCATCGCACCCAATAAAATATGGGAATTTGCGAAACAACGTCCTGCATTTGCGCGTAATTTATCAAATCCCATAAGCTGTTAAATGGTTTAAAATTCACAACAGGCCTCCCGATGTAGCGGTGGGTCCCGATTCGTTTAGGGGCTTGGGGTATCATGTGTACAGTTGATTATGACCCAGTTTGGGGCATTATTTCGGAGTGAATATAAATTTAGCACCATAATCTTCAAATTAATGTGATTTGTCACGGCCAGGGTACGCATGGCACGGAAGCTATTCCATTGACACCCGTCAACGAAGCTTCTACTATGAGGAGAGGAAAGGAAACAAATAAAGTTGTTGAGCTTGACGCGACACGGATGAAGGGTGTCACTCTGGTCAGTCCTTGGTCAGTGATCAGGGTTAGGGTCTGGTGATGTAAGGGTTCAAATGTCACAAGGTCCGCGGTTCCGGTTGGCATGGCTGCCTTTTTATATATTCTTATTGACAAAAAATATTAATTCAAATTTTGCCTAGTTGCGTGGCTCTGCCTTATGTCACGGTCAGGTGACGCGCCTTATAATTGGGACCCGACGGGGTATCTGCAACGCGCAGGTACTGCAGGATCTTTTGGATCATTGACCTATCTATCCACGACGAGAGCGCAGACGAGATGGTCAGTAGATCTGCACCACCTGATTGCATATTTGCATGTACAGCAATCTCTGTGGGGCAAGGAAAGCCGCCCCACGCTCTCTGGTACACAGCGGGCCGGTCCCGCACGGTGGCATGTCGGAAGTAACTGTTTAAGGGAGGAAAGCCCAGGTGGACGAGGTTTTCGGGCTTCACGGGCCCGCCCAAGGTTAACTCTGACAGCAACGCATCTCTGCTGAGTCACGTCAAATGAGCATTTTATCCAACGGAGCCCATGTCATTGCATCCAAAACAAGACAAAAAAAAAAAATAAAAAAATAAACGACAGTCTCTCATGATACCCGAGGTCTGCCCAGCCAATGCCCCAATCGTAATATCCTCGCAGTCAGGACTCCACGTCGACAGCGCCCCGACGCCCGGCCTTAGGTACATCTGGCCCCGGACTGGGCACGGGGGCTTGGCGAGCGCTGCGGCGACCAAATAGAGCGTGATGAGGACCGCAGACATGATGCCCCGTGAGAAGGTCGGCGCCATAGAAGGGTTGCTTTGGGAACTTCAGAACTGGGAGGGAGAGCAAACGGAAGGGCAAGCAGAAAGAAGTCAAGTTTTGCCGAGCCAAAAGATAACTTTCAGACAGTTTTGAACTGTTCCCGGAAACCGGGTGACGTGGGTCGAGACCTATGATGTTCACTATTCTCTGGTTGGCTACTTATATTGCACCGGCTCCCGGAAAACATATCAGAGGGGCCGAGAGTTTCGTTGTTACTTATTTTTGGGCCGATAGCCTGCTTCCTCAGCCTCAAAATCCCGATATACGGTGTCCAAGCAGACAATTGCCTTCTGAATTAAGCAAATTTCAGCTCTCGGTTTGATAGTAATACCTAGTTTAGCTGATTGGTTTCGGTGGCGAAAACATGAAGCCGACTTGTCAATTCAGGTCGACCGAATAGCCGGGTCTTGGGTATCTTGGCTCGTCACATCTATATGGCTACACCGAAGTTCATGCATGGTTTTTCTGGCGTGTTCTTAATAGCAGAAGTTCGCAGGTTCAAGCCAAATTGTCAATCGAGCAGTGGCTGGGGTAGTACCCTAAACAACCATGTCTGCCCTGCAAATCGAAATGAATGGGAATGGGCAATATAAAAACATCCAAGACAAGGTTATGTGTGAGATTGATCGTTTAATAAGTGATATCTCTATACCGATATATACCGTAGTCTTGTTGTACATCCACTCTTATCTCTAAAGAGACTTGGCAGGAGGCTTTCCGCGGTCCAGTTGCTCCAAACTCGACCATGTGAAGCAGTAAGCCGAGTCTCGGGCAAACAGGTTCCCGATTCTCCTTCAACTCGCCCCAATGTGCCGAAAGACAGCACCAATAAAATACAGAAAGTTTGAAGAACCCATGGCGCAAAGTGCCAGGTTGGGTGGGAAATATGACAAAAAAGGAAACTATTCTTTTGAAAACAAAAACCTCATACAACTCCAACCTATGATTTTTGTAAGTTGCGGCTCCATTTTGTCTTCTGAAGAGCACCAGCAGAAAACAAGCTGAACTGCATTTATACATTGGACCTGGTGGCAGTCAACCAGCCAGTAGGGAAAAGAAAATATGCTTGAAACCAAAAAGAAGAAAAAAACAAGTCAGAACCACCTAACGCCTGCTTACAGACAATAAATGACACAAAACATGAAGCAGATTTTATATATGCGAAGAGATTATGAACAGGCGGCAGCCGAGATCCGAGTATGTTGATGTGCACTCGATCCGGACGGACGTGAGCGATGATGAAAGAAGGAATCAGGAGAAGAAATATTTGCTCGACTTGAGTCGCGTCACGTCAAAGTCACCCTAGAGACACACACCGTCAGTTTCAAATGATCATAGACCATCAGTTAAGCAGATGGAAGTGAACTTACCTTCTTAGGGATATCTGGGAATGACATTGGTGCCCAGATCGAGATTATTTTTTTGCGCGGCGCAGTGATAATTTTTGGCTTCGTGGCAGCTATCGTGGAAGCAAAGGATTTGTTTGGCACAGAAGTCCCTGTCGACTCCCGCTTCTCTGTTCCGCTCAAGTCTTCGGCAGGTGCCTCGATATTGTCATCGGCTGCCTCCTCTGCCTCCTCAGCCTCCTCACACTCAAAATCTTCGTCAAAATCCTGGTCCTGCATCGAGTCTTGCTCTTCAAGAACCGCATCGTCCTCCACTGCTTTTTTGCCGTCGACCAGCTGTTGGGCTGTTTTGGGGATCGCTGACAAGGGCGTCGGAACGTCTTCTGCGTCGACAAGCTCTTCACTACCCTTGGAAAGCCGCTCGTAAATCGAGGCCGGTGTCTCGAGCGACTTGCCCTTTTCCCGCTCGGCGGCCTCTTCTGATGCCAAAAGTTCGAGTCTTCGCTTCTCCAAGAACATCTCATCCGAAAAGGTGATTTTTGGGTATTTCTTGCGCCACTCCACAATACCTTTTGCGGCATCACTTGAGGCGTCCACCTTCACCAGGGTCAAAGATCCCTTGTACCGAGCCTTGAATTCATCGGCCAGACGACCAATGACGTCCTCTTCGTGAATCCTGACGAATGCGTCGCGCAGGATGTTGCTCATTTTCTGTATATCGCACGGATGCGTCCAGAAGGAGTCGTGAACCGCAGCGAAGGTGAGCCCGTTGGCATCGCATTCAAGAGCAGACAGCATCATGTGGCTAGCATCGAGAGAGTGCACAAAGTTGGGAGGGAAGGCCTGCAGCTGTTTCTGTTTATGCACCGGGTCCCAAGGCTCTGTGTTCTTGAGAATCAACTCTTGAAAGTTTGTCTTGATGATTTTTCTTCCATCCTTCCTGTAGGGCTGGACGACGGGCATACGAAGCGGAGTCGTCCAGATAATGGTCGATCTGAACTGGCTGAGTAGCTCTGATGATGATGCCTTGTTGTAAGTCTTCAAGACTTCATCGTATTCGGGGTTGCCAGTGGTCCCCAGCGTCTTGGCGGCCTTCTCTTTTTGTTTTGATGATCTCATCATTTCCTCGGACAACCGGGACATCTGGTCCGGGGTGAGGGCGCGACACACTCTGCTGCCGATTTCACCCAACCAATACTGGATATCATGCGCTCCTTTGAACATTGTCGACATTGCTTTGAAGATCTTGGCGGCAACGTATGATGCCAAGTACATCGGATCAATGCCAGTCTCCTCCTTGATGTTGGGATACAAGGCGTCCAGTTGCTTTTTCACTTGTGCCTTGGCACCCATAAACGTGACGCCGTACACGTTGGTCATGACTGTTTGCTTGACAACCTTGCGCTTGATTTTGCCCTGGAGAGCCGCGGCATACTCGCTACCATTGGCCATGTCTTCTTCGACGCTCTTGATGACAAGGTCCGCCACTGCGCTGTACACATCGGCAGGGCGATCGCCCGGCTCCAGGTTGACCTGGCGAGCTCCCCAGGAGTCACCACCAAGCGCTGCGTAGTGCTGAAGCCCGTTGCAGGTGCCATCCTGGTGAACTGGGAGATGGCACTCGTACTGCGTCGGGTCGGGCAGGTCGAAGGCAGCCTTCAACTCCTTGCACGTAGCCAGACACTGCCATGGGTCCTCCGCGTCCAGCCACCAACGCTTCCCTGACAAAGGATTAGTTGCCGAATCGACAATGTCCTCCATGTGATCCACAGCGAACTGAGCACGCTCGCTGAGGCTTGCCTTGTCAAACCCATAGACGTTGGCTAGATGAACCTTCAGCCAGTGGATCCCATCTTCTCCCAGGGGCTTTCCCTTGTCGAAAAGCAACATGGACCTACAGAGATCCGCGCCCATGTGGTTGAGGTATATAGGTATAGGGTATGCTCGGCCTCTAAAGTCGACATTGTGCGGGAAGTACATTGTCTGGTCCCTGTATGCGCGAGCGATCTCGAGCTGGAAGTTGGTAAAGCATCGCTGAGAATGGTAAGATGCCTTGAGATTCTCGACTCTTTTAAGCTCCCTGATCCACTTGACGCGCACAAGCGGATCTTCGGAAGGTAATGGCTCTTCAGGGACCTGAATGTTGACACTCAGGGGAGGTATACCGCCGATACCCTCGCCCGAGTTCCAAACTTGCAAGATCACATCCAGCACCGGCTTGTTAATCCTCCAACCGACCCTGCCAAGCGCGTCGAGGCCCTTGGCCACTTGTTCCATATCACCTCTCGCCATTGCCGCCTCGGCGTAGATCCTCTGGTCCTTCTCGCCGCGCTTGATGCGAACAAGGCCAGTGGGCTGCTCGAGATATCCGCCCTTTTCGATTCTCGTCCAAGGCTCGGGCTCGCAAACCATTGGCAAATGACGCGCGAGGAATTCCTTCCGTGGCTCGCGCAGCATAAGTTGTACAAGTTCCTTGTGAGGAACGAGTATACCAGACTTTTTACCTTTTCTGAACTGAACACTGCGCATGAAAGCCGGCTGCTCGGCCGAAATTTTCTTCTTGGTTTGGGGATGCTCCTTCGTCACGGTGATAGCCGCAATATCGACCAGTGCGCCAAGTAACACAGAGGCGAGCGATAGCCTTATTTGCGTAGGCCAGCGTTCTGGCGCCTCCGGGTTGACGTTGTAAATGTCTTCGATGCGCAGGGTAGGGTCGGTACTATTCGAGCCGGGCATAGCTTTTACTCCCTCGGCTCGGGCGAACTTGATCTTCCGCAATGACTTTTCCCTCTTCTGCCTGAGATTGCGTTGGAAGGCTATGACATCTTCTTCTGCGGATCGTGCAAGGCCTGTGATAGTTTGGAGGATGGGTACGCCTTTGTCTGCTCCATGTATAGCCAGAGAGCTCATGACACTCAAGATGGTGATGGCAGCCAGTCGTGAAGCTGTACTTTGTCGCATGAAAGGTCTGACAAGGGCGCGTTCCGCCTCGTCTTTGACTACCTTGGCTGTCCCATCATCATCTTCCGCTTCAACCATGTACTCCTTCAATCGAGCCTCAAGAGCAACCTGCCAGTCGTACAGCCGCGCATTCAACACTGATGAATTGATTGATGTATTGAGCCCCATCTTGTTCAATGCCTGGTTATCCTCACGCCATTTATCAAGGGCTGCGTCAACAGTGTCTCGCTCCAGGCGCATTTGTATCTCCCGCTGTTGTGGCAACGGAAGATCCCTAATCCTGTAGCCCTGCGGTATCTCTCCGAAGAGAGATAGGGTACGTTTGACCGTTTTGAGACCTGTTCCTTTTTGAGGAGTAGGGAGGACCTCGGGGAATGCGAGATTGATAGGATCGGGTGTTTTGATATTTTCTGTCTCGACAGAAGAAGGCTCGGGTGGCATATCCGACTTTGCTTCCTCAATGGTAATGTTGTATGTAGGACAGATCCTGGTAATGAAGGCGCGGTCCTTGTCGGTTAGAATGTCGGTCATGTAGAGCACCTCCAGCCCGGCATCCCCTTCGGCCATGGCCATATATCTGGTGACTGTTCTTCGTAACCTCCAGTCTTCTTCGTTGGGTGCCCCGAGGAGGGCAGCCTTGAGCAAGTATGCGATGGTTTCGGGCGTTTGCGGCAGTTGTGCCTTGCGGATCTCTGTTTCGTACCACTGGTGGATATGTTCTGCCTTGGCCTCACTGGGACTTGCAGCTAGCTGCTCGACAGCGACGTGCAGGTACATGTTGTGTAGTGCCATGAGGTCGGTACGGTCAATCATGCTTAGCTGGGGAGAGCTCAGGCGCCTGAGGACAACACCAGCGCGATCAAGCTTTCCTATAGTCAAACAGGCGTCCAAGACTGCAAACATTTCTGCCAAGTCACCGGGAATGGTTCCTTTTTGGTACAGTTTTGGCATGTTGGGTGCCATTATCTCAGGCAATCTGAGGACGTTCGCGCCAGTCAAAGGTTGAGTCTGGTATAACGCGTTTGTCGGTCGAACGCTCGGTGGAGGCATCGAGTAATGTGACTTGGGTGCGCCGTCAAACCTCATATCATCCACAGCTGTCGCGAATCCCCGGGTTCGAGAGCTGCACTCGTGAGCACCGCCTGCCCTCCATTGTTGTTGAGGTTCTGTTGTGGTGGCCGCGAGAGATGGCGGCTTTGCTGAAGCTGACCGGAAGCTTGTGACTTGACTGCGAGGAAGTTTTCGAGCTGACAGCTGCCTAAGGGCCAGGCTGCGCTGGCAGGGACGTGACCTGGACAGCATTTTGTTGGTTTTAGTGTGAGTTGCGCGGGCACAACGGGAAAGGAGTGTGAGGTCGAGGCAGTTGGGGCGGCTGCTCGCTGGAGTGAATCAAACTCAAGATCGCATTAGAAGAGAATGTGCGTATTAAAAAGAAGAATAAAACAAAGTAGTTGGGGGTGGTTGTACACTTGTGCCCGCGAGTATGGGCAGAAACAAGACGGGAAAGCATGAATGTCAAGAAGGCAGAAAGAATTGAACGAGATTCGCGAGCTTCAAAATTTGCCATCTCCTTTTCCCTCAGGATAGGAGACGACAAGGAGGGCCCAGTCAGAAAATGGAGCTTCGCCATTGGTCGGTGGCGATTCATTTGCTTCTAGAAAAGAAAAAAAAAAAGTCGAGAGCCCCACTGCTTTGAGTGAATTCGATTGGTCCGTGCGCTTGATCACAAACTGACATGGAGCCACGCCAGCCAGCCAGCAGCTCAAACAATATTGTGCAGCAGGCAAGACACGTGAGCGCAATGGGATAAATGGAAAAATCCAGGTTGGCACGCAAGGCACGATAGGCACGATAGGTACATTATCCACAATTTGCGGTTTTCGCATCTAGGCCCAGGTACCCAAGGTGCTTGCCTTGTCGGTAGGGAGACAGCCACGCGAGGCCGCGTGTCTAGGTACCTTGGTTACATGCTAAGCTTGTTCATTTCCATCCCAGGATATCCGCCTGGACTCCAATGTACCATGCATCCTCAGTATTTGCCCATGTTTCCAGCACGCGCCTTGTGGTGTCAACCTCCTCCTCACTGATTCCAGCTTCGATCCAGCTCTTCCGGACCGTCTCGCCAGGTGCCAGACGACCGCCAAATGTACCTACCAGCCATCTTCTTTCGTCTTCCGTGGCGTGCACACGGGTTCCTGCCCCAACCTTTATCTTTTCAAAGCCAACTTTTCTGTACAGCGCTGGCATCCATGGTCCGACATAATCGCTGGTTGAAAATGCCTTGTTCATGCGTGCGCCAACAAGTTCGTTGAGACCCAGTTCCCTCGGATACCACTGCATATCTGCCAGTGTCCGTGTGGCCAGTATGCCGTCCTTCTTGAGCACACGACGCATTTCGCTCAATGCTTGCTCTCTCATCTCGGCGGTAGGCAAATGCGGAAAAACTTGAGAGGCGTAGACGGCGTCAAACGTGCCATCGGGGATCCATTCGAGACCCTTGAGGACGTCGCCGTGTCGAAAAGATAGGTTAGATGGTGACCCGGCTTTCGCCGCGACCTGCCGTGCCTGACCCAGAACCTCTTCGGAGATGTCGATGCCGACGACCTCACCATCGTGTGCGATTGCCGCGAAGCCGATTGTGATAGTGCCTGGGCCACATCCCACATCCAGGATTTTGTCGGTAGGCTTGAGATGCGGAAGCAAGAAACCCGCATCCTCCTCGGCAGTCCGCGATGCGTGGCTGGATGTGGTAGCCTGAGAATACCCCATGGTATAATTACTGTCGCCCTGTTGATCCGACATCGTGCCTAACTATATTCTCGGCAAAGAAAAAAAAATACCGCGGGTGTTGTCTTGAGTACAACTTGATATAAATTTCTAGAGTCTTTGTTCGGTTGCTAGTAGTGGTGAATTTTGAGGTCTCAAATCCAGAAAACTTGGATGACATACGAAATACTAAACACATCTGGTTCAACGAGGTCCCTTGGCCGTCTTAAATATCTATCTAATTATCCTGTTACACCACACCAAGGTCGGTTTAGCCACCCGCTAACATCGAGACACCCCCGCAGCCAGAGAAAGAACGGCGCGAAATCGGCATCCAACTGGTGCTTCATCGAAGTGGTGCCTCGTCTATCGCACTGTTGATGGACTGTGTAGATGACGAAACTTGGCATGCACCGAAATAGTATACTTTTGTTAACGTCACTCCGCGACATAATTGCAACCCACCGAAAAAACACAAAACAAAAATACGACAGTGAACCCGAGCTCGCCGGCGTGCGAGTTGACCAAATATGCCTCCCAACCAAACCTAATTGAAAAATCTGCAACGATATATTCCAAGCATCACCTACGCTAGCAAGTGCTATAGCTAGAAACAATCTCCACTACCATCAAGCCAAAGGGAATTAGACCCCGCCACGGATGACCGCAGAGACCTTGCATCTGTAATAAAAATAAATAAAAATAAAAGTAAAATAAAAAAAAGGCAACTTCACCTTGAAAGTGCTCCTTCCTTTAAAAATTTTAGTCACCAGTGCAAGCGAAAAAATTCTCTTGGACCTGAGGCAAGAGTGAAAATGGAAGCAAACAGCTAAACAAAGCTGGCAGCTGTTCGCATCAACACACAGCCTCGGAGCACCACAAATTTGGCATCCCTTCCTCCAAACCCATCGGTCACGACCACCTACAACATCAATTCACTTTTTCTTTGTTGTATTTAGACATCATCGCTTGCCGTAAAACGTAAAACAACAGCTTATCTTGGTCATGACCCTCGTTTGCCTCACAGGATTCTATTGAACCTTTCCGTTCACTACATCTGCCTTGTCAAGGTTAGCTTTCCTTGGTTCTTTTTCTCCTTATTTTTTTTGGCCACGAACCTCTTCATCGCATGCTGCAATATCTGGCCAAGGCACCATGTCTTTCAACCCGCAGGCATCACCATTCAGCAGCAGTCCAATATCTGACAAGAACCATGCTCTCTGTGCCCCACAACGACATTTTCCCCGTGGCGGTTACATGAAACGGCAAGCCAAATGGCAACTTCAAACCAGCCCATCTTCATCAAATCGCAGAAACGTCTGTGATCCGCTTGCGGAAGGCAGGCGTGTTCGCGTCGACAATGTCTTTTATGGAACAAGATTCGTTCCAGAGTTTATCGGCGCCATAGGCATACCCAAGAGCGATATCGAGCGCATACACAGCACGGGCACCTCTGGAGGTCCTGGAATGTGTTGGGTTGATTTCGTCTCTCATGCTGCAGCCTCCAGGGCCGTTGTGATGCTCAGAGCCGAGCTGCGCAAGTGGCTACCACAAGTTTTTCTCTGCTCACCGGCAACAGACTCGAGCGGACGCACAACCTCCACCGGTTGGCGCTCTAACGACGATGACCAAACCTTGACCGAGGATTTCACCGTCGACCAAGAATGGCCTGTTAATGACTTAGGGTATGCTTCACCTGCAAGTGTTAGGTCACATGCTTGGTTATCGTCACCTAAAGAGGACCTGCTGAGTACCAAGAATGGCAGTCTTCCCGATAACACAAGCACATCATCACTTGGCCATGTTGCAGGAAACTGCAGCACTAGGTCGACCTCCGACCGCGCTAGCATTACGACGGAGAATACCTTTGATAGCAGCGCCGTCTTCACATCAGGAGGTATTGACAAGGACGCCTCAGCGAAGGACAACTGTAAGGACATAGATGCGCTGGGCTCTGGCTTCGTCGGAACCAAGATAGGGGTCGACAGTTGCCTCCAGAATGGTGTCCCCAAGGATAATGAGCCAGAAGAGATTAGGCCACATGACATCAAGAGTTGGACTCAGTCGATAGTGACGACTAGACAACCGACCGAGCCAACCCCAAAGCAGTCAGCAAGCTATGTCAATGTCAGCACACCAAAACCCAAAACATGGGCCACTATTGCATCGCCCTGTCCACAACGGCCTCACTCAATCTCAGATCAAGAACCAACGAAAGCTACAGCAAAAGACTCGGGTGTTGTCGAGGGCGCAACGGGACCAAGACCAGGACCAAGCTGGGCTGATATCACAAAAAAGAGACCTGCATCCACTATCAAAGCTATATCTCCCGTTGCCGAAATGAGGCCTCCAAGTAGGCCATCACCAAAGAAAGATGAGAATAGCAGCTCAATGCCCGTCAGGAAGCCGCTACTGCCCTCGCCAAACCCAACATCGCACCGGACCATTTTCGTCACTGGACTCGACCCTACTGAAGATCAGGATTATCATCGGGAGGAGATTCTAAAGATATTTGCCGGCTTCAAAATGTAAGTCCGCCACCGCAGCCCCAATCCAGCTCTACTTAACTTGTGACTAACGCTCTGTATCATATACCCGAACCAGTCATGGAATCAGTAATCGCAAGAAGATAGACCGGGGTAGCAACCACGCCAGCTGCTTTATCGACATGGAAACCGCGGAAGATGCACAGCGTGCTATTGACAGATGGCCATGGCCCACAGACAGGATCGGCGGAAAATTCATCCAAATCGCCCGGGCCAAGAGCGAGAGCAACAGGCCGCTCGATTACACGGTAGTGAAGGAGTCAAGGGAGCGGCAAAGTCGGAAGAATAGGTGAGACGGTTCGGGGTGGACACGAAAGGTGAGGGGAAGAATATTTGCCAGTTTTGGGATAGGCATGGAAGTTTTTTTTTCTTCTTCTTTTTCTGTGTGATGGCCGTACGACGATGACATAGTATGAGAACTACTGCTGCAGATGTGGATCAAGAGCGCATTTTGTTGGAGTAATTTGCAGCGCTGAATTGAATGCAGAACATTAGCGAGTCAATACAAACGTATATCGTGGTTGTCAACATCAGGTGCCCGAAAATAGTCGAGTTAGTGCAATGGGCTACCGATCGGGGTTGTATTTGTATCGCCAGAACGACCCTCTATCCACGATGCTCAATGCATATAATATACCGGATCAACACAAACATGAATCTCTTGGGCATTAAGCTAATTAAAATCCAATTAAAGGACTGGACAACCCCAAAGTTTTCTGCCGCAAGAAGAGTCTAGCGCAAAGTGGAAAGTAACAATAAAAAAGCAACGACAAATACCAGAAGCCAAAACATTTCACCCAGTCAACTGCCCAGTCAACCAACCGCATCAATCCTCCCAATTTTCTACTGCACCCACTTTCCAGAACCAGCAATTGATCGTTTGTCGCACTATCCTCTCTTTGGGTGTTTACGACCTCCCTGAATAAAGTCTACGAATTGCTCCGCGATGTCATTCAGCCGCTCATCGTCTTCCGTCCTCAACTGCAACGCATTTTGAACCTTTTTTTAAACGCTGCAATGTCGTGAAACTTCTGCAATCCTATAGGTCTGAGCCAATGGGGCATGCCTTTGAAGCTGTCCTTGAGGCTGAATACTACGCTCCAGTGCTTTCTACGTGTGCCCTTCAAGGTGTGGTATAGCGGCGGCTCAAGAGTGGCTGGAGTATTTTGGACGATCCTTTCATCAATCTGCACAGGACTCTGAACTCCGGAAAATACAAAGTGTGATTTATCAGTCATCTACTTGATCTTGCTCCAGGTCTATGTGAGCATGGGTAGCTCGTGACCTGCCAACGTCACCAAAGGCTTAGTTCGGTTCGAAATGGGCAACTTTCTTACCGGCAGCTGCTCTTCGTCCTCGCTCCACGTCATGTCAAACTCCCTCAGCTCCGGCAACTTCGCGCAGAGGTCCTCTACCACAGCCGCCCAACGCAGCTCGCTGACCCAAACGTCCTACATGGTTTGCGGCTGCAAGCTGTACTTGACCAGCGCCCCGACGTCCAGCTCGCCCTCGTACGCACCACGGATCCGCCACTGCTATGCGATGGGGCAGTCGTGCGACCACAGAGTTCGCAGCGTCTTGTGCGCCGTTACCCACTCCACCTGCGACCGATACGAGAAGGTGACCTTTTCAAGTTCGAGGTGTCGGAGGTGCGGGAAGTGCAAGGCTGACAGGTCCCAGCGCGGCACGACGCCAAAAGCGTCCGAGCAAGACACCGCCAGCCTTCTCAGGGTCGGCTGTGCGGGCACGAGCCAGGATTTGTTGAAGTCGGCCCAGAAGTCCAGCCGGATCTGCATGTCCAGGTCCCAGTACTCCTCCTCCTCCTCGCCCTCCTCACCCGGCGGTGGCGGGTTGAGCCGGGGTATCACGTCCGTGACGACCTCGACGCGCAGCTCGTGGAGCCGCGAGACGACTGCCGTGGAGGCGGGCGAGCTTGCCGCTTCGTGGATCTTGTTTTGAAGGTTCGTGACCGTCAAGAGGCTGTGCAGGGAGTCCATGTCGCCCCTGGCCTGGAGTATTTCGCAGATACTGGTTTCAATCTCCTTTGTGAGGCTGCCGAACCCTTTCCAACCCGAAGGATCCTGTATGGGAAAGCTGGCTGTCAATATGTTTCTGATATAAATTTTTTGCTATTGAGAATGGCGACTTCGACATAGGGACTTGGACCAGCTTCGAGGTCACTGGACTTTGTTAGGACAAGACAGCACGCTGCTTTGGTTTTCAGGCTCATTGAACGGGCTCAGGTGCGCACAAAGTGTTTTGTGTTTCCTGCTGTGATCGAGAACTGGGCATAAAGATGGGGATGTAAGATGTAGGCAACAGGTCGCCCACTGCCGACTGCACGAAACAAAGCTTCAGCGAAAGCTACGACGCGGAAGTATCGTCTACAAGATAAGTACCCAGGTCAGGAAAGTACCAGCCAGATATGACAAAAAATGTCTCGTGATCAACCAAACTTGGGGGTGAAAGTGCTGCTACGTTGATATCAAGTCTACAATTAGTATGGTTGTTGAACAGAATAGGACGATTATTGTGCAACATCTCCAATTTATCGTATAAATTTGACATATGTAACCTGCTATTTCTCTGCCTCAAAACATTTCCCGATGGTATCTCTAACATCATGCAATAGTACAACAAAAAAGATTCGTGCCACCCAGCTTCAAAACCCATCAAAAATTAGTAGCATAGTAGAGTTGGAAATAAAAAACCTTCGATGTAAGCGCTCCCCAATATCATCCTTCTCAAGATGCCACAGATCATCGAATCGAACAAAAAGAAAGGTAAAAATTTAGGATATCTCTCTGCTGTAAGCAGTATATTAAACCCTCTGCTGGCCCCTGGCAACGACCCCGTCCATGCTAAGGTTCATGACGGGACGTTGAATGTCGAAGCTCCTGCTGGGGACGTTCCTCCCACCTGGGGTGCGGGGGTTGGCGACGTTGACGCGACCGCCGCGCTCCGTCAGGCGCGCGGGCGTGTGCGCCTCGTCATCGTCGTCGTCTTCGCTGTCGGACCTGCCAGCCTCCCTGTCTTCGTAGTTGGCGAGGCGGGCAAAGTAGTCGGCCAAGCCGTCGACGCTGGGCGTGCCGATGATCAGGTCGTAGTTTGGCGGCGGCGTGCTGAGCCCGTCGAGTGCGGGTGGCGGCTGGTCCGCGTCGAACGGCGGGGGGTTGAAGGACGGCACGCGCATGAGGTGCATGGGGCGAGGGGTGGGGAGGTCGTTGTTGCGCACGCGCTGGAGCGGGTTGGCGATGTTGGAGCTGGCGGGCCGGAAGCTGCTGCTGCCGCTGCCGCTGCTGTCGGAGCGGCCGATGCCTGGGCTAGCGGCTGCAAGGTGTGCGGCCGGGGGAGTGGCGGGCAGAGACGGTGTGGTCGGCGAGTCCGGGTTGACTTCAACGACGGGGAGGGTGCCCGTCGAGCTGGCGGGGCTGGGCTCGGTTGCTATGACTGCCGCATCTGGACAGCCGCAGGTTGTGGCTTGGCAGTACTGCGATAGCTGCGAGCCCGAGTACTGTGGCAGTGAAGTGTTGGCCTGGGTTGCACGGCAGTTGAGCACGGTGAATGGCGAGTCGATGCTGATCTCGAAGTGACGGCGGCGTTTGCCAGTTGGGTCTTCGGGGTCAACGCGGGAGATGCGCATGACGATCTTCAGTGGTGTTAGTTGATTGTTATTGTTTGGGGATGTAGTACAAACAATAGAAACAAATATGGTAGTCAAGCCACAGGGGATAAAATAGTATGCTTACCTTGATCCAGTGGAAGACATTGACATTCTTCCAGCTGCAGTCGGGATGCAACCTCCTGCTTCGATCCCTGGCCATCATCTCGCAAGTCGGAATCTGAACGTTCATCTCCATTTCCGTCGCTGCCCAGTAGGACTCCAAGCCCAAATCAAGGTCGCCCAGCAGGTTCTCCGTTGATTCCGGCAGAGGTTCGGGCATCGTATGAGACCTTGCGGCATCCATCGCCCTCCTCCGCTCAGCTGCCGCCCTGGCGTAGATGCGTTCCTCGTCGGTCAACTCGCCACCGCGTACAACGTTGATATCGCTTGTTGCGAACTGGGGGTCCACTGCCCTCCCAGCCGTCTTCTCCAGGAGCAAGATCTTCCTGCCCTGGTCCTTCCTGGTGACACGTTTGTCGTTTGTCCAGTACTCGATCGATTCGGTGACAAACACCTTGATCTTGTGGACTTGAACCTTTGCCAGGGGTGTCAGCTTGAAGGCGATGGGTATTTTACCGCCAATGGGGAATGATTTGCCCGAGATCATGATGTCGTAGTGGAGCTGGTCTTCCCACTGTCGTGATATCGAAATTGGCTCGCTCATTTCAAGGGACAGCTGGTCAGGTACCCTCACGATGCTGACCTCCTTGGAGCCGCTCAGGTTCGCCCGAAAAGCGCCGGCTCTCTCGATGACAGTCTCCAGGTTCCATTTGACGGAGCCATACTGAAGCTTAATGGTCTCCAGCTGGTGGTGGTCGATGGGGAGCTCGAATGAGTACTCATATGTGCCTGGGGTGAACACTTTGTAACCCTTCAATTGAGTTTGGTTTGCAAGTGGCGAGTCACCCTTGCCGAAACTCCTGGATTGCACTGATTGTAGCGACAACCTCTTCAATTCCTTGGGTGTGAGACTGGTCGACTGTCGATGTCTCGCGAGTGTGTTTACGGATGTGTTTGATCCGTGCGGTGAGAGACGCTCGAGTATGTGACCATGACCTTGATGACTGGTCGGTGTCCTCATGGTGAAGACGCACTGATTGCCAAACTCAGTTTCCCACCCATCGTGCATAGCATGGAAGAAAGTAAGCCCCTGTGTCCGGAGAGACTGCTCCTCGAAAGTATCCACTTTCAATGGAGGGATGCCTTCGGGCCACTCGGTCCTTGCCTTGCCGACTAATTTCAGCGTTATTGACTTGAGTTTTGTGTTCTTGTTAACGTTCAACACCAGTTTTCCGCGTAATAGTGCGGTACCCGGCGTTGAAGATTCGCGGTTGTGGCCCTCGTGTTCGAAGCCAGAAAGAAAAACGTTCTGCTCAGCGAGTAGAATGGAGCAGCTAAGTCCACTTGCCGACGCCACTGGCTTGGGAACCTCGGTAACGGCCGAGCTCATAATGGTCTTTGCGGACCTCGTCGAAAGTATACTATGCCTGTTGGAGTTGTTGGCGTACCCCACGCCACGGCGCAAATCCATCATCGGCGGTCGTACCATTTGGTCCACCATGTTGAAATCAACAGATTCTTCGCCTTGAAATCCGTCAGCTATCCTGGAAAATCTCCGGCCCAGTCGACCGTCTGCGAGCCAGTCAACCGGTCTACGCGCCCGACCCTCTTCCGGTCGCTGGATGACCTCGCTGTGGAGGATCGGTGGTGTCGGCGGGCGAGGCGGCGGTTTTGGTGTCGAAAATACCGAGAGTACTTTTTGAAAAAGCCTGGTTGCTGCGCCGTCCTCCAACTGAAAATGAACTCGCTTCCTATCGACGTTCTCCTTTTGCTTTTGCTTTCTCTTCCTGCCCTTCCACCTTCCCGAGGCTGCAAGTTCCCTCCGTGCCAACTCCTCTGCTGAAATTGGTCGCAGTTCGCGCGGGATGAAACCGGCTGGATACGAGACGATATGAATCGAATGTGGCCGTCGGGGCCTAGGCCCAATCAGCGGTGGGGGAAGAGTGACTGGTGCAGCTGCAATCGATCTCCTGTCGCTTTGATCCCTGGGTGTGAAATATATAGCTCCGTGAGCCGTCCTACAGAAAGGCTCTGTTCGACTACGTCTGTAGCCGCGCGGTCTTTCTGTAGACATGGCGGGTGGCGAGCGTTAGAATTCCGATGGGACTAAAGATAGTAGAGGAGGAACGAACAACAACAACCAAGAAAAAAAAAGAGGCAAAGGGTCCACGTAAAAGAAAGAAATGCACGACGTCAGGCAGTAGTTGTTTCGAAAGCGAACAGAACTAGTCGCGGGGAATGGGGGTTTGTGGCTTGGGGGAACCCGCGGTGACCTGAAGCCCAAAGAGACTAGAGTGACGCCGCAGCGCGGCTAGGTTGCCTGGACATGTATGCTCTAGTCGGACTGGGG
>JAVHJQ010002100.1:6170-18762 GCA_031306095.1 Pyricularia sp. CD86 | reverse complement strand
GCCCTGTTTCTCATCGGCCCAGACTTTGAATTGCATACCAAGGTGCTTTTACTCCGGGAAGGTATCGCCAGAACTTGGGGGCGTCGATGCCAGTACAGACAGGCCCATCAGTTTCTTCAGACTGAGACGTATTGAGCAAACCACGAACACCGCAGAATGGTCATGAAATAAACAAACCACAGAATGCCTAAGTCGGTTCTTCGCCCTTCTCCATCCCCTTACAACATACCTGCTGCGCGGACGCTTGTCCCTGTCCTTTAACCCCAGCGAAACAGAAGATGAGACGGTAATCATGTGCCCCAACAATTGCAGGCCGTCAAGCTCTTGTTTATGAAGACGTTTTCCTCCCGAATATGCCGGTAGTCTTGTATTATCTCAGAAAGTAGCAGCCTGTTACGGTCCAGAACGTGCAAATATTGAGTGGTGATCACATTTGTGCCGATGGTTGTTGTCTGGTCAGTTTCTCTTGAAGATTGGGCCACTGAGCTTTTTGTCAATTCTCTTTTTGAGTAAGGACCCAGAAATGCAGGAAGCTGAGCCAGGGCTTGCCAGGACTTGCTGTCAAGACCAGCCAACAGACTCAACTTACGGAGTTCCTCGACATTGAGGTTAAAAGAATGAAGTAAAACTTGGCAATCCTTACGGTCTTCCCCAATCGTTGAACAGATATCTGGGTTGCACGGCCGTCTCTCGATCTCATCGGAGCTCAGGGATCTTGATAATATTTGCGTGGTAGGACATTGTAATGGGTTACAAGATGGCCTTCCCATTCATGCCGGCTAATAATATGAAGACAGAAAATCAAGATACTTGTGAAGTTGCTGGACAATTAAAATTTGCTACGGGGATTAGGGTGGCTGGTGAGAAGCGGCAGTGCATAACGCATTGATACTGCCAACTGGTGGTGGTCAGATGGATAGTGGTGTGAAATGAAACCAAGTCATCCACATTAATAATTGTTATGCTTTCTGCTACTGTTCTCCTTGGTTCTTTGCTTTGGCGCCCAGATGCTCCTGTCAATGGCATCGCCCGGTTGTTGGAGAGTCACTGAAGAATTTTTTAGATACGTTCTACAAAAAGAAAATGGTTCTTTATCCCCAAGCCCCAATATCTCCCAGTAACAGGCATGTTTGCCACTATGACTATCGTGAGGTATCAGAGGAGTCAAATGAAGCCATCGGGGTCGGACTAGCTGCAGACGCGGGATATTGTTATATTGATGGTAGTTCTTCTCATACTGCCTAACCAAGCTTGCGTGAGTTGTGAAATTCAACGCTACCGTATGTTGTGTCTAAATTGCTTACATGGCTCTTTTTTATTCGTGGAGCTATGGCCAAATACAGTAGATAGACAAATTGATATCTTCGCCTAAAAGATTCAGCCATCTCTTATTCGACTCGCCTGTCTTGGAATGGTTAGAGTTTATCGACAAACAAAAAGACTTGTAGGCTTCTCAACTTTGCTCGACCGTCTAGATCAAGGTTTAGCCTGCCCCATGTCAAACTGCATCATTTATATCATTTATAAGTCTATGTGCCTAGGCTTGATAGATATGCCTTGGATTGTGTCCCAAGTTTTCCAAGCCCACAGTCCGAATTTCATACAAGTACAAGCAATCAGTTTGAGAGGAGCTCTGGGCATCAGTAGGTTTGGCTCCCTGAGCTGAAAACCAGACCTGGTGCATGTCATCTCGCCTTACAGCCTGACTCATTTAGTAGGATACCGGCATACAGAAGCGGGCCGGAGAAGACCAGACAAACCCTTATTTTTTCGTCAGTGTACATAGTTCCTCTCAGTGACCCCTCTCGCCCGCGATTCCGTCGTATCGATCGGCTTCGGCACCACCCGCATCGCCCTCCCGCGGATCTACCCACCTGGTCGATGGGCACCATGATATAATTACGGAGTTAAAACTCCACAGGGCACCTTTAGCTGAGCAGCAATCCACATTTAGGCCCCTTTAACATAAGGCGATTAAAAAAAAAAGAGATGCAGGACGAAGGCGAAGACAAGCCCCATAAGGATAGAATAGCGAGGGGAAAGGGGAAACAGATACAGGACCGCGTGCATAGCGCCGCTTTGTCCTTCTATTTCGCAGCTCAAGCCGTGAGAATTGCCATTCTTAAACCCGGACTATATCCCAAAACGATGGAAAGCTTCCATCGACGAATCGGGATCAATCTTGTCCGACTACTGGAACCCGGAAAGGCACCATACGCGGATAAGAGCAAGATTCGAAAGGAAAGTATAAGACTAGACTTGCCTTTCATGATCGTCAAACCACTTCGGATACTAGACTTGGGATGCCAAATATTGATTCCGCCCCCAAGATTGTATTATTTCTCTAGCAACAATCATCCGAATGTATACCCAGTGCGGTGGCCCGGGCCCTTCCGCTACCCGAACTTTGATAGCCGGTTGAGTAAAATACCTTCGTATACATGACTATATTAGCTTGGGATGACACCCACAATATGGTTGTAATTATTAATTGGCAGTACTTGATTAAGAAATGAGCAGAGTTGATTGAGGTCCGACAAACTTCACAAATGCCGTCATTTTAGCAAGCGTAAGAAGAGCTGAGTCAAACACCTTATAAATACTATCCGAGTCCAGACCCGAAGGCATTTTCTAGAAGGCATTATTGTTTGGGACAGGCGGCATAGAGATTATAGCGATGAACAAACCAGTCAGGAGCCAAAATCCGATGTATACTCAGGTCTAGAGAAATCGGTGAAGAGTAAAATGGAAAAGAAAATGGCCACGCTGTCCCCCCGCAAGCTCCAATATCGAAACAAGTAGAAAGAGAATTCCCCCCTGAGCATAACACATCGAAAAGAGTAACCTAGAAACCATAACTCCCAGTCGACGACGGCGGACCAAAAAGGGCCTGCCGCCTGCTTTCTTTCTTAGACTCGTCGGGTGTCTCTTTCCGCGGAGGGGGCGGAGGCATCGTACCGGCGGGGGCCGGTCGCATGGGTAGCGAGAAGGTCGCCTTGCTCGCACTCGAGGGTGGGGCGGGTATGGCGGAGGCGTAATCGGCAGACGAAGACGAGACCCCATGGTAGCTAGCACCCGAAGACATGGGGACCGAGCTGGTTGTAGCCATCCTCGGCCCTAGTCCCGGATGTACAGCCGATCCACTTGGTCTGCCAAGGCCGCCGATCCCTCCGCCGGCCCTCGTCGGGGATCGACTCGATATGCTGCCATACTGGTCACGAGGTGACACTATAGCTCCCAGTATGGGGATCTCACCTGAGGTAGGAGTTTCTAACTGGCGGTCGTCGCCGTGGTACGTCGCCGTAGGCGAATCAGTTGACCGCAATAGGTCTGCCGTAGCCGGCGAGAGCTGCGGGGCAAGGTGCGACTTGCGGTTATCCCGCTCCATCAACCCAAACGCCCATTCGCGTAGGTCGACCGGTGTCCGCTTCGCTGCTTGCACAAAAGGATCGCGCTCCTGAAGAACAATAAACCGTTAGAGCCAACCATACAGCAAACCAATGCGCAGTTGCTTGCGGTAGCCCTTCCGAGGCAGAGGTGGAACCTACAAAGAGCTCCTCTGGCGTTGGTCTGTCGTCCGGGTTCTTGTAAAGACACTTCTGAATCATGTCCTCGAGAATTTGTGGGAAGGCATCGCTCTTCGGCAATTTCGGTGCCGGCTCGTGTACAATCTGCTGCAAAAGATCAAGGATACCGGCAGGCGCCGACTCGGCATCTGAAAGCTGTTCGCTTGCTGCGAAGGGGAACTTGCCAATAGCAAGCTCCATAATGCTGAGACCAAAACTCCAAACATCTGACTTAACCGTGTACTTTTCTCCCTGAATTCTCTCAGGGGCCATGTAAGTTGACGTGCCGACAAACGTATCAGCTATCGAGTTAATGAGTTCGCCCGACACACCAAAGTCACAAAGCTTGATCGATCCCCTGGAGTTGACCAAGATGTTCGATGGCTTAATGTCACGATGCATGATGTGATGTTTTGCGTAAAGGTAGGTCAAGCCTCCGAGGGTGGCCTCGGCGATCTTCCCCAGTACATCCACTCTTATGGGACCAAACACCCTCGACACGCGATCTAGTGACCTAAACCCCGGCATCCCCGTTAATATAAAACGGGAAAGGCTGACCAGAACAGCTTGCGGTGGCAACCAATACTGTTGAGACAGATACGCTTTAGGACTTTAGGCTTACCCAACATCTGCGTACTCCATGCACATGATGACGTCGTTGTTCTCGTTGAGGAAAGCTCCATAGAATGTGACGATGTACTCAGAATTGCAACTGTGCATGATCTGTAGTTCTCGCACAATGCGCTTTCGCATCTCGCGCTTGGCTTCAACGTGTATGACCTGATACATGATGTGAGCGATTGCCCCTTCCCAGGGGAACCTGATATCGGAGGTGACCGTCAAGAAACCTCTGACTGTATTCTTACCTTGCGCGCCATGACAGTGTTTGTCGGAATATGCCTGACTTTGCTGACAGTGCCTCCGTTGCCAGAGCCGAGATCCTTGATAACCTCCAAGTCCTCGGGGCGGAGGTCTAGGTTAAACTCAATGCCAATCTCGAGTTGTGCATGCTGGTCAGAATCTCTGTGAATAGGGGCGTTCTCGGCGGTTGGAGGCGGCTTCGGTGCTGCAGGGGTCAAGGCAAGTCCCTTGACGTTCCTGCGCTTCATGGTGCGCGGCGCAAACGGGTCGGCCATTTTGACGGCGGGCAGATCGCACTGGGCGAGTTACGATGCAGTTGTTGGTGCCGAGAGTCAGATTGCGGATCTGATTTCGATGAGTCGGACCTGTTGAGTGGCAATCCAAGGGTCTTCTGCTCCTGGTTCAAGCTGTTACCCCAGGGTGGAAGCCTTCGCCTAAAAACCCGGATCTCGTCAGATCCACCGGTGATGGAGGGAGTGGTCGAGCAAAAGGAAACTCTCGCGGTTGCCTTCGAATTGAATGCTCCGGGATTCGGCTGCAGGTTGCAGTAACCGTCGTCGCTTAGGTAGCCGAGAGAAATCACAGCTGAGGAAGTCTTAGATGTAAAAGGTAAGTAGTTGTGCTTTGGTAGCTCCCAAGTATTAGAAAAACTTCCGTATCGGGGTGCAACCAAGCTGCAGCCCGAGACAAGGTGAGGTGCTCGAAACAGTTTATAGTTTGGGAACGTGCAAACCTAGCTGTGACTGGGCTGGCTAGCTGAGGTACGCAAACGCGAGACAAAGAAAAGGGGTTCGGGCAGCAGCTGGGTTAGCGGGGTGCTTGAAGACTAGGCGAAAAAAAAACCCACCGAATCACCTGTCTGTCTGCAAATGGCAACGCAAACGAGAAAAAAAAAACCAGATGGGTTGAGGACAACACGTACTCGGGGCAGCCGACTCAAGACCAAACACACTCGGTGTTGTATATGGTAAAGTCCGATGAATGTGATTGAGCGAATCTTTCGCAAGGTACATAGCAGGTAGGTTGGGTCGGGTGGGCGGCTGATTCGCATTTAAAAGGCGCGCCACATCTTCTGCCGGCGGCGGGAGCTCGTAAGGGTAGGTGGACGAATGAATGGTGGGGTCAGTTTGGAAGTTTGGGGGTTGCCGATTGAGGGGCATGGCCCATGGATCCCAGCGTCATCCTTCATCGAGGCCCAGGATTGGACTACATTTGGATGTTTGGAAACTCGCAGTACGGTACCTGTGCTCTCCGGTCATGACATGGATGGGCACAACCAGAAACCAAACCTCCACTGTCGAGAAGTATCTGTCCTCACAATCACGACCGAGATGTTGGAAATACGCACATTTAGGTTTGCGTTGTAAATTTGCTTCTATAAGGTGGACATACATGCATCCATTCATAGCTATGATCCCGTCGAACAAAGTACATTAACAGAACCCCGTATTACCTGCGCGTATCAACGGATAAGCTAGGTATCCAGCTGGAGATCTGTCGTGCTCCTCTCCACTCCTAGCTCAAACTCGACCCATGAATGTTCTGAACATAGGATCCATATCTATTCAAGGCTTTCCCGGCCAACTGGTAGGGCCAGCTTGTCTCTGAGAGATCTGAGGATACCAGCTTCAGTGCCAAAAACAAGTTACGCCACAGCAGCAGCCACAACCTGGTCTCAAAAAGACTAGAACCTGATATGGTACGGGATCTACCGGTAAGGTGCCTACCTGTGCATGCTACTTGGGGTAAAATTTATCTGGATCGCATGAATGAGAGGGGGTTCTGGTCACAATGGATTGAGCTTCTTTGCTTTGAACGACATTTCGTGGCTCGTAAAAAATAATCAGACAAACACAAAAAAAAGAATAACGATGAAAATATGGTAGAAATTCTCATGCTGCATCTCTTCGTCTTATCACTGTGGGAACATATTTATATTTGTTCGCTTGGTTTCTTCTCTTTTCTAATTGAAATGCACACAAACGCTCACTTATGTTCAATCAGAAACTGCTCAAATGTAATATCCACCGCGCAGGCCAAACAGCTCAAAGTTGCCAACGTCGACCTACCTAGGTGACATGCAAAGTTAATGCGCTGAAGCTTCGTAGTAGGTAGAGGCCCACACAGACCGGACCCATCCGACCCACTATGCGGCATATATAGATTATGATTGGCCAACGACACGAGGCTGCAGATGCTTTAACTCGCCGTGTCGGGTAGATGTAGCGTGTTGGAGTTGCGTCGCAACAAAAAATACAAAAATTCCATCCAAACCTTTATCTACGCCAACTTCCCCTTTATCCCCATCGTGTTATCTACCGCAGCCGGTTTGCCAAAACAGGTTCAGGCCCGTACCTCTGAGCTCACTTTGCCCAGCAAAGATCTCAGGTGCTCCGGCATTGCAATTCCTCTCGAATTTTTATTTTTATTTTCTTTTGTTCTCATCAAGCTCTTTACAGCCTACGTCAGGTATTTTAAGGCGACGCGCCGCACGCGAAAACCGCCACGATGAGCAATGACCTGCGCAACCTAATTGATGGCGAAGCTGAACTTGACGACGAGGAAGATGACGAGTCTTTTGCTTCGGACGGAGGTGGTGGTTCCAAACGACGTGACAAACCCGTGCCGGTTGACGATTCCAGCGAGGAGGAAGACGATGATGACGAGGAAGAGGCTCAAAGGGTCTGTAGACTTCGCTTTTAACTTCCGAAGATACCTGAGAGACCTTATTCAATACTGACTGAGCTTGTTTACACCATTAGATTCGCGAGAACTTCATTGTCGACGAAGATGAGGATGAGGAGGATGAGGATGACGAAGTTGCGCGCAAGCGCCGACGGAAGCGCCGACGTGCCGAGCGCGAAGAAGAAGCCCAGCTCGACGAAGAAGATCTAGATTTGATTGGAGAAGCTCGCCCTGACTGGGAGCGCAAGACTGAATCCCAAGTGAGTATAGTTGAGCATCAGCAAAGTTCACTCGAGTTCCAGCGACCACTAACAGATAGCCTTAATAGCAAAAATTCAAACGACTCAAGCGCGGTCATAGAGACGATGACGACCGAAACAATCGAAGCCGAGACCTTACACAGATGTTTTCCGATGATGAAGACGCGGAAGAGAGGAACTATGGCAGTCGCCCCAGCCACCGTGGGCCGGCGGACGAGTTCGATGACTTCATCGAGGAGGATTTCCCGGAAGACGAGGAGGAGCGTAACCAGCGTCTTGAGGACATGGAAGTTGCTCGTCCTCGTGACCGCGGTGTTGTTGTCGATACTAGTGGCTTGGACAAAGATGCCCTGGAGGACTTTGAAGCCATCTTTGGCCATGGCGAAGATTACGACTGGGCCTTACAACTGGAAGAGGAGGAAGAGGACCGCAAGCAGGAAGAGCGGACCCTCGAGCTCAAGGATGTCTTCGAGCCATCACAGTTGAAAGAGAAGTTGTTGACGGATGAGGATAACGAGATCCGATTCACCGACGAGCCCGAGCGCTTCCAAATCGATAGGAAACCGTTCAAGGACCTTCAGCTTACACCAGAACAGTTCAAGGAGGAAGGCCGATGGATCAGCAAGTTAATACTTCCGCAAAAGAACCTTGCTCCCGAGCTGAGGAATCCGTTCAGGCGAGCTGTCCAGAAAACCCTCGAGTTCTTTGTTTCCGACGGTCTGGAAGTTCCTTGTGTTCTCCACCACTACAAGGACAACCTGCTTCACTACAAACGACCCGAAGACGGCGACCACCCTGGCGACGACGACGGCCCGCCTGCTCAACTACTTCTGCTAGAGGATTTATGGCGCATTGTAGATCTGGATCTCAAGTTCCGGTCATTCGTGGAAAAGCGCAACATCCTTGACAAGTCTTACCAGAACCTCAAGGCTGCTGGCATACAGGATGACGTCTTCGACGAGATGGTCTACCGAGCAGAGACGATTGAGGAACTTCAGGATGTTCAAGACTACATGCACTTCCATTACTCCAGCCAGATGAAGGATCTTGCTGCTGCTGGGACAATTAAGGGAGTCAAGAGGGTTGCCAAGTCAACCGGCGTGTTCGAACGCGTCCGGAACAGTACTGTATACAACTTCGTCAAGGCATACGGCATCACCCCCGACAAACTCGCCCAAAATGCTCTAAGAGAAGGAAAGAAGACGTCGGCAGAAGATGACAGCAAAATGCCACTTGACCTGGCCGACAGTCTTACAGACTCTTACTTTGACACGGCCGAGCATGTTATCAAGGCAGCACGATCCATGTTCGCCGAGGAGTTGTTCTTGAATCCCCGGATGCGTCGTCACTTCAAGGTCGCCTATTACAATATGGGAATTGTCGACTGTAAGCGAACGGAGAAGGGTCTGCGCAAAATTGACGAGTCTCATCCATTTTACGAGATCAAATACCTCATCAACCAAACCATTGGTGATTTGGCGAGACGGCCCGAAATATTTCTCAAGATGATGAAAGCTGAGGAGGAGGGACTCGTTGAAGTCAAGCTCTGTCTGCAGAATGAAAAGGAATTCCGGAAGAACCTTCTGAGCGAATTCCAATCTGAAAATTTCAGCGAGAGGGCAGATGCATGGAACGAAGAAAGAAGGAAGGCACTTGACCTGGCATTCCCGAAGCTTGAGAAGATCATCACCAAGGGAGTGAAGGAGTCGCTTCGCACAGCATGCCAAGACGAACTTCTCAAGATATGCCGCGAAGAGTTCTCGAAGCGTGTAGACCAGGCGCCTTTTAGGCCCAAGGGTTTTATGCTGGGGATGACGCCTCGTTGCCTCGTCATCTCCAACGGGATGGCTGATCCAAACCGGGATTTGCTTTGCTGGGCTCTGGTTGATGACGGAAAGCTCGTCGAGCAAGGCAAATTTGGAAGTCTTGGACGAGACGAGGCTGCTCGCACCGCCTTCGAGGATGTGGTCGAGCGAACACGGCCTGATGTAGTGGGTGTCAGTGGGTGGTCCGCGGACACAAAACGCCTCGTGAAAGACCTCGAGACTCTGATCAACGAGAAGGGTCTGATGGGTAACGAATTCGACGACCCCGACACAGATGAAGTCCGCACGGAATTGCTAGAGGTTGTCGTCGTCAATGATGAGACTGCAAGACTCTACAAGGACAGCGCCCGTGGCGTATCTGACTACCCGAACCTGAACCCGGTGACTCGCTACTGTGTTGGTCTGGCCCGGTATATGCAGAATCCCCTCAAAGAGTACTGCTTGCTCGGTAAAGACAACACTTCTTTGGCCATCCACCCTTGTCAGAACCTCCTTCCACCGGCGAAGCTATTGAGGACAATGGAAACGGTTCTGGTTGACATTGTGAATCTGTGCGGTGTCGACATCAATGACGCAATTAGCGACCCGAGAGAAGCCGCCTTGTTGCCCTACGTTGCTGGCCTTGGACCCCGAAAGGCCACAGCAGTTCTCAAAGCCATCAATGCAAACGGCGGTGTCGTCAACACTCGTGATGAACTTGTCGGTGACCCCGACAGTGGGAAACTCCAGGTCGTCGGTCCTCGTGTGTGGAACAACTGCGCTTCTTTCTTCATCATATCTTACGAGCATGCTACACCCGAGGCTGATCCGCTCGACGCGACTCGCATCCACCCAATGGACTACGAACTGGCGAGGAAAATGGCGGCCGATGCTCTTGATATGGACGAGGAGGATATCAAGGCCGAAGTTGATGAAGGTGGCCCACCTGCAGTTGTCCGCAGGCTCTTTAAGGAGAACCGTCAAGAGACACTGTATGACTTGAGCATGGAGGACTATGCCGAACAGCTTGAGAGGCAGGGATTACTCAAAAAGGCAACCTTATATGCTATCAGGGGCGAGTTCCAGTCGCCCTACGAAGAGCTACGGCACAGCTTTGTCCAGCTGACGGCCGACCAGATCTTCACTATGTTTACCGGAGAGACCAAAGAGTCGCTGTGTGAACAGATGATCGTGCCAGTCAACGTCCGGGTGGTCAAGGAGGACTTTGCCATTGTGAAGCTTGACTGCGGAATTGAGGGCCGCATCGAGGCACACGAGGTTTCCTCCAGGCACACGCCACGGGAGGTGCTCCAGACAGGGCAGACAACGCGTGCCAAGATTTTGGAGCTGAACAGGAAAGACTTTATGTGCAAGATGTCTGTAAGGGAGGATGCACTAAGGTATCCTTACCGGAAGATGCATGATCACGACCGCGACAACTGGGATTTCCGGCAGGAGGAGAAAGACGCGGCAGACCTGACGGAGAAGGATGTAGTGACGGGTCGTGCGCAGCGTGTCATCAAGCACCCGATGTTCAAGTCCTTCAACTCAACAGAGGCGGAGCAATATCTTGGGTCACAGCCGCCGGGCGAAGTGGTTATCAGGTCATCGTCTAAAGGCAGTGATCACCTTGCCATTACTTGGAAGGTGGCAGACGGCGTGATCCAGCACATTGATGTTTTGGAGCTCGACAAAGAAAACGAATTTGCCTTGGGGCGCACACTCAAGGTGGCCAACAAGTATACCTACTCGGATCTGGACGAATTGATCGTCGAGCATGTAAAAGCAATGGCCAGGAAGGTAGACGAGCTGATGCAGAGCGACAAGTTTCAGAAAGGGTCAAGGAGTGATCTTGGTAAGTACATGGCTGGCACCTTTTCCAACAATCTCGGTAAATGCTCAATGTGGAAATTGGATTCACTAACTTGTCATCTGCAAAAACAAATAAAAAAATAGAACGATGGCTCACCACATACATGGATGCTAACCCGACCCGGTCAACCTATGCGTTCTGCCTGGACACAAAACACCCCGGATATTTCGTGCTCTGCTTCAAGGCAAGCCGGTCATCAAAGATTGGCGCCTGGAGCGTGCGTGTAATCCCAGGAGCTTACGAGATGATGGGTAGCCAATATCCCGACGTGAGGGCACTTTGCAACGGATTCAAACTTCGGTTCCAGAGTGAGATTTTGAAGATGCAGTCGGGAGGGCATCACAGGGGTGGGAGGTAGATAGATAGATGACAATCAGGGGTTTCTTCTTTTGGTTAAGGAGGACTGTTTCCATTAGCGAACCTTAGCTAATTCGCTGCCTAATAATCACTGTAACCCAATAGGCTGAACTTGGGTTACAGTGTAAGGGTGATCAGCTGCTTAGTGGATCATCTTACTTGCCTTAGGGCCATAGGGCTGTGCACCTCGGCAAGCTTCTCAAGGTTCAAAACAATATGCAAAAGTAGAAAAAAAACAAAAAAAAACAAATAACAACATGGCTTCAATTCTCCAGGTGTTCCGACGGACCGTCTGGAATCAAATGGACCGGCACAGACAATTTCCAATATTGGAATCGAGATCATGTGCGCTTGGCGGTCTCTTCAGCCCGAGGTAAATTCGTATTCCTCTGGCGCATGGCCGTATGTTCCGATCTAGACCTTGCCTAGGTAGGAAAGGCAAGGTACTGTAGCTGAGCAAAATCTTTTCATTTACCTTGTGGCTACTACGTCAATCAAGGTCCAAAGTTTGGCTGCCCGGGCGGGCGGCTTGACCGGATGGATAGGACGGATTTTTATATTTAGCACCAGTCGTGTTCCATTCCAACGGGGACGGGTGCGTGGGAGGGGTTTGCTGGTATTGAAACGTGGTCCAACTCTCCGTCGTGCTTACGGCCTTTCAACCTCTTCGAAAGGAGACTGCAAGCCCAGCCGGACTTGCGATCAGAGACACTAACCTATTTACTTGAGTTAGGCACCTAGATATTCAGATTTTGCTCACTCGTTTTTCACTCGGTGTGTCTTCTTAACCTCGATTGCCCAAGTCACCCTTTTGGGGCGGGGAACAAGTTCATTTTGCTATCTGTTGCTTGCGTCCGACGTTACGTACCTATTGCAAGGATTACGTTTGTCACTGAAGCAAGCCAAGCAATCCACCTCTCCACCCGAGCTGTGGCCGTGCGCGTTTAAACGAGCCGAAAACAGTCCTGAACGAAGCTTCAAATCCCCCATTTGCGAAGCACCACGTCATACTTGCCTTTTCCTGAAAGCCCAGGCCCCTTACAGTCTCGACGGTTAAACCCATCTCATCGACAAATCTGTACGATACGATACGTCTGCCCATCAGGGCAGCTTTCCATTCCAACCCAGAGAGTACACTGCCGCCATAACTCTCCAATCAGGTGCACACAAGATGGCAGGCATTGA
>JAVHJQ010002089.1:0-16278 GCA_031306095.1 Pyricularia sp. CD86 | reverse complement strand
GCCTAGGATAGGTGAAAAGGGAAGGGGGAGGGCTGAATATCAATAAAAGAAAAGAATAAATTAACTGCTTGGGGCGCTGCGTGGAGATAAAATATCGGTATCGGTCTGTATCGGCTTACAAGGGGTAATTATTTATCCTTGGAGAAAAGTAAGGCCTGCCTCCCCTGGTTTCGCAAAATAAGCGGTCAATCCACTTGAAATGGGTAGCAGTTCTGTGCAGCATACATCTCTAAGATGAGGTTTGTCCTGGCAATGGACTACTACACACTTGTTTTTGGGGGGTTGGCGTACTGTTTATTGGGAAGGTGATATGTGATTATGTGTCATGTTTTGCGCCTTAATCCTGATTATCTGCGGAGAATCTTAGCGTATGCCGTAGTACAAGTCCTCCGGCAGTAACAAGTATAGTAACGCCAGTATAACAAACAAAATAAAATACAATTTCGACGGTTCCGGAGTGCCTGTCAACGTCTCCATTTATCTCACGAACCACAGCCAAGTAGGCTGAGCTCAAGACATACCCGGGAGAATCGTCACCACTTCAAAATACTGAACAACGAAAAAAGTAGAATAAAGTATATGATTGATGAGCGCTCGGACAAGATAAAGTCAACAGGAATCACGGACGAAGGTCCAGCCATTAAGAATAACGCAAAGAAAAACCCCCCTTCATCATCGCCCTGCCGCCATGACCCCAGAGCTCATCCCCTCCCCTTGATCCGCATCACCATCGACGTAGACAAAATCCCCCCTATCACCCTGCCCTGCTCCTGCACCACCACCAACACCCCTCCTCGACGCCCCCATGCCGCCGGACCTGCCGACACTGCCAACAGGCACGCCGATGCCCATACCCCCAGCGGCGTCGCGCCTCTGCTGCTGGTGCTCGAGGGCGCGCTTCAGGCCAGCCCAGCCCAGCAGGCCGCCGGTGCCGAGGATGAAGGCCCAGACGATGAGCTGGTCCTTGCGCGAGTCGCGGGCGAAGCACTGCGTCACCACGTCCTTCTCCTCGGCGCCCTTGCAGATGGGCAGGTTGTACTGCAGGCAGAAGGCGCGGTTGCATTGGGTGCACGAGGACGAGGCCGCGCGCGGTAGGAGCACCGCTGGCTTCTTTTGGCCGTCGGGGCTGTCGGTGGGCGGCGCGGCGGTGGCTGTTGCCGTCGCCGTCGCCGTCGCTGGCAACGTCGGCTGGGGCCCAGGCGGTGGGTTGGCTGGCACGTGACCCGTGCCGAGCGGGATGATGGTGCTATTCTTGAAGCAGGTGCATTTGCAGAATGTCGGTGGTGCTGAGGAGGGGATAGAGAGGCTGATTAGCTTGGGAGAATGGGACCAGTGTCAATGTTCGGGATAGGTTTTAAGTGTGGAACTCACAGCTTGCCACGAGAGTGACGAATGCAACCACCAACAAGGCTAATATTGTTATTCGGGCCATTGTTGTGGAATATGAATGTTGTGGCGAAACCCGAGGTGCAAGCTCAGGAATTTGAGGTCTTGTTGCTTTCGTATCACAGACTTGAATGAAGCGGAATTATCCAGTTGGACGCCATCGCGACAGCTTGTTTGAAGCGATGTCGGATTATTACCAGGGGACCCCTACCAAGCACTAATTCTGGAGTGGCACCGCAGGGGTGAAGCATGCCTCAGGCATCAATACACGGCGCGCCTTGGAGCTCCACCCAAATTTTCTAGACCCAGAGCTTTGTTGGTTGTCAAAAGAAGCGCTCTAAGCAGGTCAACCGACGACGTCAAGCAAAATCGTCGCCAGTACAACAAGTCATAAAAAGTACCCATGAGGCGATTGGCAAGATTACGACCGGCCTCGGGGCTCCTGGCGCAGGCGCACCCCCAAGCACCCTCGATCGCCAGCAGCATTCGATGCCTTGCCGCCGCCCAGAGCACCAGCAACAGCAGCACCAGCCGTGCTTTTTCCACAAGCCAGCCGAGGCCACTACGGAGTAGCCGGGCGCAATGTCAGAAGGAGGAGGCTCCCGTTGCCGAGGTTATTGCAGAGGCTGTCCCCGTTGAGGCCTACGTACCAGAGCCGACATTTGTCCTCCCGCCGGAACCTGAATGGGCACCTCACGCCGACTCGGTGCCGGACCCCAACTACAAGCCCGCGTCATCCCTGGACGAACTGCAAGAGGTCGGCGGCCTGGAAGGGTGGTGGGAGGTCGAAGAACACTGGAACGGCACCAAGCCGGCCTTCACGCCCTTCTTCGCCGGCAGCCACAAGATCTGGGACGCCAAGCTGCTCGAGGGCATCGCGAGGAGGGCGGTCGCCGAGGCGCTGGTCGTGAGGGAGGCGATTGAGCAGGGTGTCGAGGTGCCGAGGACGTGGGCCGTGGGCGACAAGGACGCCGCCGTCAGGGCCATGACGCTCAAGATTGAGGTGGACGGCGAGAGGGAGCCCAAGGCGTGCAACGAGGTCGAGGCCAAGGCGGTGCTCGAGGACATTATTCGCAAGGAGGAGGCCGCTGCCCCTTTGACCGAGCAGGTAGAGGGGCGTGAGCTGGTTGCTGGTATGGACGCTGCGGAAACGGCTCAGGTTCTTGAGACCGTTGGCAAGCAATGGAAAGAGATTGCTCTGACAGACTTGAAGTTCAAGTTTATGGTACGCTGACATGCCCACACCAACCTCGTATTTTGTGTTTCATTTTTTGGGGATAAACTAACGTCATCTCACATACTACAGGTCACGAAGCGTATCCAGCAACTCTCGGGTCACATTCTGACCGACCACAAGTACTGGGGCAAAGGGCACGTCGATTCCCTCTTCAAAAGCCTCATCAAGAGGCCTAGGCCGGCCAAGCTGGCGGACGAACTCAAGATGAAGTCGGAGCTGCTGGACCTTCCCAACGTCAAGGTCCACGACCGCCGCCATACTCGCGTCGACAAGCACAAGGAAGCAGGAAGGTGGAAGGTCATTGTACGGGAGCTCGAGAAGCGCGACCTCCCGGTTCTTGGCGATGGAAAGTACGGAAGGAGTGTGGAAAGAAGCTGGATTATGGGCGGAACCTAGAAAGGATTCCCTTGGGGGCTTTGCGGCTCTGGGATTATCTTGATGCGGGTTCCGGCTGTCTGTACAAAACATCCTACCAAGAGACATCGCGTTCCATATGTCAATGGAACATTGTATAGGGTAATTGTAACATATATAGAGTGTTTCAATAGAAACTTCATGTCACCAATGGAGCAAGAAATTGCAATGGGTATCGTCAGATGTAACGGCACTGGTAAGGGACAACAGAAAGAATAACAAAACCTTCGATAGCCAGCCAGTAATAGTGTGTAAACTCCTTGATTCACCTCGCTTTCGTAAGATGGCCAGTCGCGAGGTGGAAAGCAGAAGTTCATGGGAACGAGACGCAAAGCACGGCCACTTAACGCACATGGTAAGACAGGTATCTGTGTTCGGCATGTCAGCACTATGCAACCTCGCATTGGGACTTGAAGTGACAAAGCTTACTCGTGAACCATGATGTGTTTTTTTCAACATGTAATCAAAATCACGAGGTTTCTATGCTTGCGATGGATTTTAGTGTGGTCTAATAATATGTGGCTGATAACATATACAAACAGTTTCATCAAAGCCGATGTATGATTCTTTTAACGTAGGACCTGGCGTTAAGCTTTCTATAGGTATCTTATATTATCTCTCTTATCATTTTTTTTTTCCAAATCAATCAACTGAAATAGTTTGATAGGCACAGATTAAATCTATGCAACAAGTCCTAGATTTTGGGCTCCATATAGCGACATCTGAACGAAGAATAGACGGGAATGATCTCGACACAAGGCATGCAGGTAATTTCTTTCGACTAATCTGGCTGCCTCGTTTTGTCCCGTTATGGCATATTTGTTCTTGTTATCTGCCATGCATAAAGGGATGCAATGCAGGTCTTGGCGGTGGTCAGGTTTCCTCCTGCGCATGTTTGAGCATAAGCATAGGACGCAGCAGAGGAAATTCAATGAACCTTTTCAAGCATAAAAAAAAAGAGACCCAGATGCATGAAGTGCTTCCGTTTCGTTTGATCTGATATCATCTTTAATCTGATGTTACCACGAGTGCCTTTTTTTTCCCCTTCGAAACTGTCAATGTTTAGCCTAGTCTAGATATAATTAGTTTTGCGAGAATTCCTACAGCAAAGACCAATCCGGAAAAAAAAGTTTAGTAACCGTATTCGCTGTGGTGTTTTGCATTTCTTACACAATTCATGGGTCTCGTTCCCTCACAAACAGTCCGGCCATCCCCATTCCGGTACCTATGCACATGCTGACGACACCCACCTCACCACCGTCCCTCTTGAGACCGTGCATCAGCGTCGCCGTCATCCTGGCACCTGTGGCACCCAGCGGGTGACCCAAGGCGATGGCACCACCGTCGGGGTTGACCCTGCCCTCGGCCCACTCCTTCTCCAGCCCCAACTCCCTCAGGCAGTAGAGGGCCTGGCTGGCAAAGGCCTCGTTGATCTCCCACCTCTGCACGTCCTTGTTCTCCAAGCCGAGCTGACCCAGCAGCTTGGGGATGGCGATGGCCGGGCCGACGCCCATCTCGTCGGGCTTGCAGCCGGCCACGCTCGCGGCGACGAACTTGCCCATGATGGAATCCGTCAGGCCCAGCTTCTCGGCCGTGCTCCGGCGCAGCAGCAGCGTGGCGGCCGCGCCGTCGCTCACCTGCGACGAGTTGCCCGCCGTGCTGGTGCCGTCGGCCTTGAACGCCGGCTTGAGCGTCGCGAGCTTCTCCACCGTGACGCCCTTCCTGACGCCGTCGTCCCTGGTGACGGTCACGTCCTGGACCTCCCCGACGGGGTTGCCGGCCTTGTCGACGTCCTGGAAGCGGGTGTGGACGGGGACGATCTCGGCGGCGAAGTGGCCGGCGTCCTGGGCGGCGGCGGCGCGGCGGTGCGACTCGGCAGCCATGGCGTCCTGGTCGGCGCGCGAGACCCCGTAGCGGGCCGCGACGTTCTCCGAGGTCAGGCCCATGGGCATGACGCAGTCCCTGGCGTCCTTGACGGTGTCGGTCTCGGAGCGGAGGGCGGGCCACATGTCGACGGGGATGGCGCGGCTGCCGTAGTTGCGCGTCATGCTCTCCATGCCCGCGGCCACGCCGACCGAGATGAAGTCGCCGCGGATGGCGTTGGCCGTGGACGCGATGGCCTGCAGACTACTGGCGCACGCGCGGTTGATGGTGTGCAGGCTCGTGCTGGCCGTGTCGTAGCCGACGTGGTTCAGGGCGGCGCGGGCGGCCTTGGAACCGCCCAGCTCGGAGAGGACTACGCCGACGGCGACATCCTCGACGGCGGAGGCCGGGAGGGAAGGGTTCGCGTCGAGGGTGGCGCGGAGGACGGTGGCGAGGAGCTCCTCGGGATAGGCGTCCTTGAGGTGGCCGCGGTTGGAGCGGGTGATGGGAGTTCGGAGGGATGAGAGGATGACGACGTCGTTTGGTGACTTGGTGAGCACCGCCCGGATGCCGCGAGGGAGTACGGACATTTTTTTTTTCTGAGTGTCGGGTGCTGGGAGCGGGAGAGACGGTTATGATCGGCTCCGGTGTCGGCACAAAAGGTATTTATTTGGGGGAGACAAGTTTGGTTTGTGGTGCCTACCTGTTTTTGTTTTGTTTTGTCCGTACAACTCAAAATACACACAGGCACTGTGGACGGGAAATCGATTCAAATGGAAAAAATGCTCGATAGTGCAAAACTGATATTCTCTAGAAGAGAGAGTTGATTACATGAAGTTGAAACCAACCAAAATCAAAGAGAGAAAAAAAAGTTAACCCGGTCCTCTCCCCCGACCTTCCGGCTTCAGATCGTCACTTTCGCCTCGTACATTCATTCACCCGAAAGCTGGGGTTGACGGTTCGAATGTGGGGTTTTTTGGAGAAGCTTGGCGGGACAGGCACGTTGGATAAAAAAAAGTCGGCAAATGTGGTGGGAGAACAATCACCCGGAGAAAAAAACGGCCAAAGAGGTTTGAGATTTAGACTAGTCTAGTGAGTGATCGATTGATGGGGTTTGCATGTCATTGACGATGTCGTCTGTTCAGAGTCAACTTTGGACCAATATTACTTACATAGTATGTAGCAACTGCTTTCGCGAAACAAAACTTTTATAATAATGCTAACCTATATTAATAATGCAAACCTATATTAATAATGCAGAGAAATGTTCTTTTTTTGGCTTCGCCGTCCATGCAGTTTGTCGAATGATAGATACCATGTACCTTACGTCGATAAGGTTCAATCAGTCAAACATGATTGCATGATGATGGCAATAAACGAAAAGCTTTGATAGCATTTCGGATCGCATCGGAAGCATAAACCTTTCCGCAGCTACCGGTACAGAAAAGCAAAGTCGCTTCCCTGCACGACACAGGACAAACCACCAGGAGTTGAGGACAAAAAAAGAAGGGGAAAATTAAGTCTGTTGGATTTTGATTCGACTACCAATACTTTCGAGTCAATGAGGTCCCCTTAATCAAACGCTCTAAACCTACTATGGTAGAAACTTGTCGCACTGGCCAGTCAGACTGAGACGAACCAGCGCTACTACGATGTTTCTATTTGTACCAAGTATGTACTTTCACCTCCGTTGGGGCAGACCCGACTGGCTACATCAATTACCTGTCATAAGTATCAGGTACATTTTTTTTTCTTTTTTTGTTTTCATGACCTCTTGCCCCATACTCAGCAAACAGGTCGGAGACTTTCTTGGTGATCATGACAGGGAAGCACGCTGCCCCGCCGAAACGACTAACTCGACATGATGGTTACCTGGGACGCGTCAGGGCCCCCGAAGAACACCTTGGGGAGGGTGGTAATTCGGTTGTTGTTCCCTAAAAATCCGGCTTGATTTGCGTGATCACCACAGCATTCAAAAGCGCTCTTCGGGACGGGCATCCGGTATCAAAACTCGTGCTATGCCTCTTGGCAAGCGTATCGCAACGACATCAGAGCATTGCGATTCGACATTGACGGGTTATTGTTAGAGAAGAAACAACCCAAATCGAATGTAGGTCACATGCTGAGTCGCGTAAGAGGGTATGGTGGTGGGTGGTATAGGCGACTTGCAGTTATAGCGTTGTAGGTAGCTACCTAGCTAATTACCACCTGAGCTTGACTGCTTGGGTACCCTGCGCTTGGGCGGTTGGCAGCTAAACTACAACGAGTAAAGGGGTAATAGTTGCTAGCTCCCGCCAGCCAGAAAGTGATTTGTTCTATGGGTTCTGTCATTCTGCAAGTGGATTGATTGCATGTCAACTCAGTTGCGCAAATTGGCGGCCACTTCAGACGAGTGTTGTAGTCAGCAACGGCCTCGGCTCTGTCGTCGAAGCGAAACCAACGGCGAGCTGGACTGGTAGAGGTTGTTTGGCCCGACAAGCTTGTACTCCGCATGCTTCCATCCTGGTGCCCATGGACCGTGGTGAACAGAAACCCAATATCCCCACCTCGTGTCATCGGATGGATTCCATCCGTATTATTCGTATCTCTGCTACACTTGGAAAGCCCCTTGCCGGCAGACCAATGAGCCAAGTTAAACCAAGCTAAACCAAGCTTTCCATACTACTATGCCAAGAGCAGATCAAGCAACCATTTGCCAACACCATACCACACGATACAGACGCGCACTGAACTAATTCAGAAAAGTCCTTTCAACGGGGTTTTTTTTTCAAGCTTATTACTATAGTAATTATCTGCAACTCCACCAGCCAGAGGAAACGGGCACGGTCGAAACATAACCATGTTTTACGGGGCTTTTTGGTCTGATGGTTCAACCGAGAGAAAGCGCAGGGACCTCCGAGTTGCACTCATCACTTCATACGGACAAGTCATAAGGTTAAGCTTTCTCTCCATATGCGTTTCGCAGGGTTGTCTTGGTCAGACGGGGCAGCAGCTTCTACACATAAAGTTCAGTCAGGGCTCCATTGCTACACTGATGGCTGCGATATCCTGGTTCACACCACCCTGCGTGAAAGCATCCTAAGTGAAAGGAACAAGCCAAGGTAACCATTTCCACAACCTTCTTCCACTGCTTTGTTTGGGTCAAACTGAAGGTTGGGGCAGTTTTTAAAACCGTCGACGAGAAAAGAACACGGAGATATTTGTTTGCGCGGAGACAGGCATTTGCGCCGTAGAAGATTTGTCCAGTCCAGGTCCACAAGCCCAATCAATATTCAGATATCCAGACAAGCATGTGTCAGGGTCCACGAACTGCATTGCATACACGCAGGTCCGTGGTATAAAACTCTCAACTGCCGCTCTGTGAACGGCTCACTTGTGTTATTATCTCCCTCTCTCAGCGGCCGGTCCAGTATCATTCCATTGACCTATTGTAATTTATACTGTTTCTTTTTTTGGTTCGACCCGAGTGTCACTTCTCAACCTTCTCCATCTCAGTATCATTGACGCGAGTTCGTCAGTGCCTGATATTAGTTATATAACAATCCTTTCCAAAAGACACTCACTCCGTTCATTTCTTAATAAACCCCCGCCCACTCCTTCTCAAAAGGAACACATACATAACAAACAAACTTTTCACAGCCAAAATGAAGACCGTCTTCACCGCACTTATCGCCCTCGTGGCCGTGGCCCAAGGCGCCCCCAGACCGGAGCAGAGCAAGGGGACCCAAGGAGCCCAGCTCGTGAGCGTCAACAACGCAACTGGCAACGGCACGGCGAACGGCGGCGGCAGCGGGAAGCAGTCGCAGGCAGGACCCAGCGCCGACGCGTGCGCGGCCGGCGCCATCCTGGCCATGGGCATCAACACCAACATTGCGGACCAGCAGATGGAGCTTCAGGCGGTCGGCAACGTGCAAAAGGCCCTGCAGTCCAACGACGCAAACGCCTTTGCCCAGGCAAAGGCCACGCTGCTGCAGTTTGTCCAGAACGGCATCGCCATCCGCCAGGCGAACCAGCAGATCGCCCCGGCCGGCAACGCGGCCATCGCAGGTCTCGACGTCGTCGCCAATGCTCAGCTCACCGAGCTCGGCTTGGCAAACAACCTCACCGGCAACGCCGCCACCGACAATGCCATCCTGCAGGAGCTTACCAAGGACTTTACTGGTGGTATCGAGCAGAACAAGAAGAACGCGGCTGCTGTGAGTATATTCCTTTTTTCTGTTTACGTAACATGAGTTGATTTGAAAGTCTTTTTTTGAACTGACCGAGACCATTTCTCATGTTTACAGGCTACTCAAGGCTGCCCGAACACTGGCGCTGCAAACAACACCGCCAAGAGCACCAGCGGAGCCAAGGGCTCTGGCGACAAGGGCAAGGACGCAAAGTCTAGCGCAACCGGAAAGGGCCAGGCCAAGTTTGAGCAAAGGATTGTCAACACTGAGGAGGAGGATGAGGAGGAGCCAGCACCCCGTGTCCGCCGTCGCCATGTTCAGTGGTAGAGCATTTCTAGACCCATGACCGTCTTTTTTTTTTCTTTGTTTCGGTCGAAACACCCCTTCTTTTCTGTCATTTATTATTTACATTACTTTCTGGTGAAAGCAACTCATGGCTGAGTCGATCTTTTTGTTTTTTGTTTTTTATTTCTAAGGGGATATTTTACCCCAAAAAAACAGCGGTATACAATTGTTTCAAAAAAATTGATGATGGTTTCAAAACACAGACATGTTGATGAAGGCCGGATTAATGACAACGGGGCGCGAGGTTACTGACTAGAATGTGCCGGCGCGTTTCGTTTTATTGTGATACTACTTACACGACAATGTGTGAATGTTGACTTGTAGACAGATGCGATTGGGTGACTATGTTGACTGACAGAGGTCAATTCTGGGACAAACTTGAAACGAAAACATACGATATATACCTACCTTATATTCATGTATCTCGGTACAATCAGGGGCATTAAAGGTCTCTTTAGCTTTTATTTGCCCCGGCGAATGCTATCCTTAAAGAAAGCTTCAGTGAACATGTGAGGTATATAAGATGGCCAGTCATGGCCAGTCATGGTCAGCTCTAGTGGCTGTTCCTGAATGGTGGTTTGTTCATGGGCTATCCCCATGTTTAAACTAACTAAGTGTTTTCTATCGACTTGGTTTGATATAAATTCGTGTTCGCATGTAAAAACAAAGAAAACCCCAGATAGATGTTCTGTGCTAAACAGTGCTGTCATCAAGTTCATGGCCTCTCATCCCGTCTTGTGAACCTTTGTATCTAGGGGGTTACAAAAGAAAAGCTCAAAAAGAAAAAAAAATCTTGCTGTCTCTCACTCCCCAAAATTCTTTAACAAACCCAGTCCAATCATCAAGCCATCCCATCGAAACAAAACCCAGTTGAATATCCCCAACCCTCCCTGGCAAGCACTTTGAGCAGTCTCCCTTCGCATCCCGACGTCCTACACACTCGCGCCGTTACTCTGGGCCGCCCGCCGTCTCATCGTCATCGTCAGGCATGCGGAAGCCAATGACCTTACCCGTGTCCATGGATCGCAACATGCCTGCCGAGGTCGCCACGCCGCCCTCGTACACAGACAGCATCGCCAGGGCGCAGATGCACGCGTCCCGGTCGCCAAAGAACCGGTGCGAGCGCACGTCGCTCCCCTCGACGATGCCGTGGCCCAGCGCCACGCCCCAGATGCCGTCCGAGCCGACGCAAAAGGCGTGCTGCTCGGCCGCGGCGACGGGGTCCTCCTTGCCGTCTCCCGAACGAGCTTCCTCCTCGAGGAGGAGCGAGTACGTGAAGCCGCTGTAGGTGGTGGTCTTGCCGTCGTCCTGGCCATCGGCGGCAGCAGCGGCCGGGAACACCCACTCCGCACCAAGGCCGCCCATCTTGACCGGGTGCCACGGTGTGACGAGCACGCCGCCTGGCAGACGCACCATGGTCTCGTTGTGGACGGACGTCTTGAGCACCATCTCGACGGCGCGTGGGCCCGCGGGAGTGGCGACACTGACCCCAGCCCGCAGCTGCGAGATGGGCACCACGCCACCCTCGCCGGCCAGCCCGACCACCGTGGTACCGGCAAAGCACGGGTTCGAACTCTGGTTGAAGCGGGGGCGGATGAGCGTGTAGGGTTCGACGTCGTGACCCTGTTCCCTACGGTGGGCAAGGTCCGGAACGGAGATGAAGGTGGTCGTCGAGGGCTTGTAGACCCGCTCCGGCGCGTACCAGGGAGCCGGCGGCGGGGACGTGTCGTGGACGTCAATGCTCGGCTTCGGCGCCTCGACGTCGTCAAAGGCCGCCTCGAGCGCGTCGCGGCAGCCCTTGAAGAACGGGCTATCGCGGCCGTACCGCCGAGGACCCGCGTCCTTGTAAGAGTTGCAGACCTGGTTGGCGTGCGCGTCCAGCAGACTGAGGAGGTAATGTCCTCCCCAGCGGAATTGGTGCTCGTGGCGGAGCGCCAGCGAGATTTGTCCGTGCGGTGGTGCACCCTCGAGGTCGACCATCAGCGAGGCGCAGTCGGGGTCGTCGGGGAAGAGGCGTGCGGCGATGTCCGCCTTGAGCAGCGGGAATGTGTGCTCGGCTGAATGCAGGCCGTGGAAGAGATCGCCAGTGGAGGCGCGGATAGGAAACAGCGACGAGAGGAACCGGCAGATCTGGGCGCGGGATACGTGGTAGGCCACCTCGGCGGGAGAGAGGTCGGCAAGGTCGACGGCCCTACGTTTGGTGCCTACCTGTCGATAGTTGCCGGACAGGTTTCGAAAGGTTAGTTCGGTCTCGATGATGCAGTCCTCGGGTGGGGGACGTTCGTATGCCAGGTATATATCTCTAGACTGGCCGAACTGGATGCTGCCTAGGGGGATATCGATGCAGTAGATGCTACTGTTATTCGGGTCTGAGCTTGATGGAGAAGTCTCGCCCAGACGAACGGCGGAGCCAAAGGGGCTCATCAGCTTGAGGTGGTTGCCCTTGATGGTGAGGCGAGCCTCGGTAGCGGTGGTGCTTTGGATGTTGGCCATGGCATGGATCAAAACGGTGGCAATCATGTCAGAGTCCGGGATATAGGTGTAGCGTCCACCCGAAAACTCCGAAATGGACTTGAGCGGTCCAGATTTGACGTTGTAGCCAAAGCCAAAGGTATGGATGGGCGCCGGCAGGGGACTCATGGACTTGAGCTTCGGCAGCCAGCCTTCCTGCGGCATGTAGTCGTCCATGCCGCCCGTCAATAGCATTAACACAGGGACACGATAGGTTTCGTCTTGGCCCGTCTGGAACAGCTCCAGACCCTTCTGAACGCCATCCCACATATTGGTTGGGCCCAACATATTGGCGAGAAGCCGCAACCCTTCAAGGAATATCCCGCTTAGCCCTTTGGCGCGTTTGTGCTGAGCGGTGAGCGGCTGCAAGACCTGCGCGGTTCCTGCAACGATCACAATCGCGAGCCTGTCGCCCTCCTCTAGGGTCTTGAGAATGGTCAGGCAGGCGTGTTTTACGAGGTCCAACACCGTAAGTCCGAACCGCTCCGCGACCTGCTTCTCATCTACCGGAGTCGGTGCTTCGGTCTGCATGCTCTTGGACACGCTAACGGCAAGTACGAGATCGATCGGGGCGCGGTTGTTGTTCTTTGGCTCGTGTTGAGGCTGGACTTTGATGAGAATGCCATCTTTGCTAGCGAGTGGGCGGATATCGATTCCGATATCTTCTCCCTCGATGGTCCGGCTCGACCCTGAGTCGGAGGCTGAATCCTCCATGATGAGTGAAAGCAGCAGTAAGTTCTGGAATGAGATGTAAGTGAGTATGAAATTCACGATGAATGGGCTATGATATCTCCTGTTCAGTTAGCAGTTGTCGACTTGTGACATTGTAGCGAGCATATTCACCAACTTCTTGGCTTACCTCGTTGCAGTGTTGCTTGTTGCTCAAGTTGATGGATTCTTGGATCAAAGTTCAACCATAAAGTCTGGGTATGTTTCCATCTTAATATAGCCAGACAGTGGACCGTTACACGCAGGCAGCTGGTTCTTTAAACGCCCAAAGGAGCTGGCAACGCCTTTCAGTGGCCAGAAACATCATACTTCGGGAGACAATATCCAGTCGCAACCCACCAGTTCAGCACACAGCTGTAGTGTCACTGTTTGAACAACAATGAAGGCCATACCATTGGATATAGTAACAATGACACGTAGCTATCACACTTAAACGATCTATTGGCCTCTGGCAAGCCTTGTTCCGTATTAACTGTAAACAAAGCTGCCACACTGCTTCCTAGAGCAGAAATGGTGAGCAGCAAACAGTTGGAACTGACAGGATTCACTATGCTCTCTCTCTCATACCTCAAGACTTGATAATAGTCCCCAAATGGATTGCTTATCACGCAGTCATTATAGTAATTAGTAGTCGCTTTTGAGTTTTGAGACCACTGAAGACAATCACGGAAACTTTTTACTTGATTGCCTATCAACTAGCTTTCTACTTTCCTATGTACGTGCCTACTTACCTACTTAGTTCCATATAAGTTCAACTTATTATCTTAACTTTCTACTTGAGTGCATACTCACCTACCTACAAATTGTGGTATATAACCCCTAAGTTAATTATTCGAGGTCATCGGTTAGAAAAAAGAAAAGAAAACTAGGTAGCTGGCGTGGATGCGAACTGAGTGGACAAAAATGACTGCTACCTAACAAAAATGATTCCTTGACAAGGGGTCTCTTCCACAAATGCAAACAAATACTCCATCCAGTTCAACGCCTGCTTCCATATACAGGCCGGGCAGGCTTACAGGCAATGCCCGTGGGCCACTTTACTACCATTTTCTGTATCCATGGCCATGGGCTGGAAAAGGTTAAACCAGACGAGAGAAAAAAAAAAACATTGCGCAGGCGAAATGTTGTTGCTCGTCCGCGCTAGCAGAAATTGTCAAATTAATTCTCCAAGGCCCCTACCGGAAATAAGGATGAGTCGTGGGTAGGTCGGTCAAAATAAAAGGGCATATTTTTGTTACGTGATTTTAATGTTTGCAAGCCTGTCTCCCTCGGCGCCAATTTAAAAAGCAAAGGGCCTTGAGCGAGGCTTTCGGCCAGACAAGTTTACCTTGGAAAACAATGGCGTCATTTTGGTATTTCAAAATACTCTTAAGACGAACAGGCGCAATGCTGAGTAAAGAATAAGCCATATTTAGTGCTGATAGTGGTATGGATCCCTAGGTGTTTGAAGCCGTTGTCGTGCTAAGTCGATAGAGGTAAGTGGATTCACATGATCGACAAGTGTTTGCGCGTCTCTTGCACACGTGATATAGACTGAGGTTGGAGCACACTTTTTTGCTATACGTACGCAATTGTGAAATGTTCAGCTAAGAAATCAGGACAAACAAACGTTTTATTGCACGTAGTGTGCATAAAATGCTGCATAAGTGAGCTTTGGCAATACGAAAGGAGGGGTTTGCAGAATTAAGAAGTGCCAAGGATTTGCTGAGCGAAATTCCAACAGCATCAAACCGCCACCAGGGATGTAGTGGTCAGTATAAGCGAACAAAAAAATGTAAAATAATAATTATCGTGACATCCTGAGGATGCCGTAGATGGGTCTCTCTCGCCGGGATTCGAACCCGGGTCTCAAGCGTGACAAGCTTGCATACTAACCCCTATACTACGAAAGATGGTATTTGTTGAGGCCATTACAGGATTGACAAGTTTATAAAGCTGAATGACAATGTGTGGCAGCGCATTCCGATGGAAAATGTGCCCTGGAACAACCCCTCCAACAACGGCCAAGACCAGAACCGCTTACAAGCTGCCATACAAGCCGAGCACTCAAGCACCATGGGCCGACAGACAACACTGACCAATCTAGACTGGGCGTTTAGGGTCCAGCTCTAGCCCCGAAACCGAAAACAAAAACGCCCCAGCCCATTCCGTCCGATTTACCAAGGAAATCAGTCTCTACTGTAAGCAAAGCAAAAGCTTCACCAAACCTCATCCCATCCCCATCACACTCCCCCCAAAAAAAAAATCCGTGCGCAATGTCAACGAGCACGCGCCAATCCCACAACTTGAGACTGCAAACGTTCCCTCGGCATGCCAAGACCCCTGAAGCGTCAGGAGGGTCGACGGTCATTTTATTATCCGTCAGTCTTTGTTCGGATCAAACGGAGGCAAGGAAGGAGGCGGGGGCTGGCTTGTACAGCTTCACGCATAAACATAACACGCAAACATAAAAGATCATCTCTACCTAGGTTTAGGGGGGCTATACAACGTACTACTCATGGGCAGATTTTTCTTACTCGCAAGCAAAGTTTTTTAGTCCAGCATTAAACAACGCGGGGAAGGGACGAGGGTTAGTCAGGAGGGGCAATCAAAGCAAAAAGAGAAAGAAAACAAAACGCCCCCCTTTTTTTCTGTGACAATCCCATCCTTTCTGAGCGTTTGCACCTCGGGGCTATACTAGAACTAGGTACAGACCAACACTAGACCAGACTTGATAGAGTAACAATTTGCAATTTGCCAAACAAAAACTGCTTGGTTTGCCTCGGGTTTGGAGCAGACATCTGCTGCATGCGGGTAGAAAACTAAGCATGTTTTACTCAGACCAACAGGACCCCTTAGCTGCAGAAACGGGCGCCCGAGACAAAAGAACTTGTCAAGATCTGCCTGAGGCTAAAGCAGGATAGGGTGACAAAAAAAAAGAGGCGCTGGCGCGTATTAGCGTGCGTTGTGCCCTTTTAGCGTTGCGTCTCGAGTCATCATCCGCCTGCATTTTGGGGCTACGGTGGCAAGAAAATAAAAAGGCCGAAGCGCGTTGCTGCTATGCTTGAGTTGCATATTAGTTAAACCAAGGCAGCAGGGGACAAAACGATAAAAATAATAAAGACCCCTCTTGGATTTTCAGGGCATGTGCCAAAATGAAATGCAAAGAAACATTCCATAAAGACTTGAGTACCTACCTAGCTACCCAGGTAGGTACCTAGGCAAGGTAGGAATTGCCGGCGGGCAGAGAGCCGGACTGACTGCACCCCGGAATTTCTGAAAAGGGTTGCTTATTAGCCTATGACGTAGGGGGAGGGATCCTTGGCGACAGAGAGCTAAGCCCTGTGGAGATGCACTCTGGAGTAGATGCTGTGGAATGCCAAGAATCAATGCGAAACAGCGTCTTGCTTTTTTGGCATGTCAAAAAAGAAGAGTCGATCGATTTACCGCAAGTATTACATGAATTACATCTTGATCTGATTTTCCTAACCCCCTACTTTATTGCTTTTGTCGTCTGTCAACAAGTTTGTGGAGGAGTGCTTGAATGGATGGTTGGTTGAAATGGAATGGTGCGTGTGTGCGTGTGCGTGTGCGGCTGTGATGAACACACAAACTACTGTACATTTATTTCCATTTCCCCAGAGT